>CM074924.1:2587817-2600238 GCA_037576815.1 Pangasius larnaudii | reverse complement strand
AGGACGCTCTGGTGCACTACCACATGGCCGTCGAGCTGCTGCGCTCCGTCAACGACTTCCTCTGGCTGGGGGGTAAGTCAGGGCCGAGTCAGGGCCGAGTCAGGGCCGAGCCGAGTCTGGGCCGAGTCAGGACTTCCACAAAGTGAAACAAAATGATGAACATTCATCTCTCTCTCTCTGTTTGTGTCTTTCTGTCTCTTTCTGTTTGTCTTTTTCTGTCTCTCCGTCTCTGAATATTTCTGTCTCTCTCTATCTGATGCTATCTGTCTCTCTCTCTCTCTCTTTCTGTTGCTCTCGCTCTCTCTGTCTGATTCTTTCCATCTGTCTGTCTCTCTCTCTCTCTCTCTGTTTGTCTTTTTCTGTCTCTCCTTCTCTGAATATTTCTGTCTCTGTCTGTCTGATTCTTTTTGTCTGTCTGTCTCTCTCTTTCTCTCTCTTTCTCTCTCTCTGATTCTTTCTGTCCGTCTCTCTGTCTGTCTCTGATTCTTTTTCTGTCTCTGTCTCTCTCAGCTGCTCTGGAGGGTCTCTGCTCGGCCTCGGTGATAATCCATTACCCAGGAGGCACGGCTGGAAAGGGCGGCGCACGCAAACCCGTCGTCTCCACGGCAACGGACGGCGGCAAGAGGCACCGGCCAGGTCAGTGCATCACCTTAGAGCTGAACCACGTTTCCTTCATAACGCAGTGATTCTCACGCAGGGATTCCGCCACCAGGGACGTACTGGTTCAGGTGATCAGAAGGCTGTGGGTTCGAATCCCAGCATGTTCGAGGCCCTCAGCCTTTCAGGCTCTGTGCTTGTACTGTAACGCTGTCTTCATTTTAATTTACATCTGCTGAAGTAAAATACAGAAGATTTCAATCCCGTTTAAAGACAGAGGCCTAGCTGTGTTTTTCACTAAATCACTGAGATTAAATAGAGGTCACATGACACCTGCTTTTTTTTTTTTTTTTAAGCTAAAATGCTGCCCATTGAGAGCAGATACTGGGAAACTGACTTTCCTTTCCTTTTCATGAAATAATATCATAATGTAGTAAGGACAAGGGATTTCTCGAGCCCCATCATCTTTATGAGGAAAATTAACTACAAAACTAAACATTGCTAAATCTGAACTAAAAATAAAGGCAGATTTCAGCGTTTGTCTGCTACGTCACCAAACGAAGGCTTTTATAAAAAAAGAGGCAGTTTGGCTGATGACCAATCACAGCCTCTTTCTACTCACGACTGTATCCTTAAACACGAGATGCTGTGAAACCTATTTAATAAGTCTAAAAAAAAACCCGGTGCCAACTGTTTAGATTCTGAAGCTTGTGGCCAGAAAGGTGTACAAAACGTATGACAGACTCGCTGAGGCTAAGACTAGCCTTATAGAAACTTTTAATCAGTCTAAAAGTGGACAAAAGTCTAAAAATACTCATAATTATAAATCTTAATCACTCAAATGACACTCAGGATCAGATTTCACATCTCTTATTTGGTAAAGTCATGGACGGATGCATGAAAGAATGAACAGATCTGTTAGTTATGTATACAGCTTACTAATGTTTAAATGATCTCAGGTCTCAGTCTCTTCCCAATTCATTTATTTTATTTATATATATATATAATATATATATATATATATATATATATATATATATATATATATATATATACATATATATATAAAATTTTCTCATATAGGAGATGTTTTATCTTTAAAAGCATCTTTGCGGCACTGATTTTTATATATGAAGCCGGATACAAACATTCCCGTAAAAATTCAGAAAAACCTTCGTGTCCTACTGATGTAAAGCTCGACTCGACCGACTTCAGATCGTATAATCTGCGTGGATTACTGCACGTATATATATATATATATATATATATATATATATATATATATCTGGAATATACAGTCGAGTTTAAATTGCGTATTTTTATTACATTAACAGCGTTTAGCAGACGCCCTCGTCACGAGCGACTGGTTTGGCGACTGGATCAAAAACACATCCTCATGCTAGTTCACTAGTTCAGGGACTAAGAGCACCATCCAGAACATTTGGTGAAAACCAGTAGTTTTATTTTATTGGCGTTAATTAAAGAATATGAAAATGAAAGAAAATTAGCCAACACAACCCCATAAATTAACACGAATAAAACTAATCAGAGGACAGAGGACCGGCGCCGTAAGCCGTAAACAAACGTCTCAGCTGATGGAGGATTTCGCATTCGCTTATTGTTATTAATATTATATATTATGAAATGTTTTTATCGGTATAGAAGTCAGTCAAAATCACTTCTGTTATTCGGTCTTTACCCTGATTGTTCAGAAAGTGCTCCCAGTTGTCTGAGCGCTTTACCTTTTATGGAGTATGAAGAAAATCAGCGTTTCCAAAACGTTTGCAAATCTGGCAGGAAATTTTAGTTCGGTTCGGCTTGATGTCCATTGTTTTGTTTTGTTTTTTCCGTAAAAATTGAATTATTATTCTCAAGATTAAATCAGTTAATAGTTTTTACAGCCGATGTGTTTCTGAAACGTTTCATTATTAAATCCATGGACTTTCGGAGACGTGTGTAAAAACAGAAAATGTAATAATTACAGTAATATAGTAATTAATAGGTTTGGGGAAAAAATGAGGCCCAGAAATGTAGTAAAACCCGAAATATATTAGCTTTTTAATACATGAACTTATTAAAATAATACGCAGTACTAGATGTATGAAAAATACTAGCTGTATAAGGTGTATACATTTTTAAAAATATATTTTATTTATTTATTTATTTTTCATTTGAATTCCTGAAGCCTCTCTGTGAACATTTCTGTTTATACACTGTTATATACTGGGTCTGATTTTGTTCCTAAGGAATTTTTCGTAACGTTTAACCAGAAACTCAGAGTGATGTTTTTTTTTTTTCTTTTAAACCTGTTGCGTTCCCGATGTATTCGTATTAAAATGCCTGTAATGCTTCTCTAACCACAAAAAGCTGGCTGACTGACTGACTGACTGACTGAAGCTGCTCACGGTGCTTCTACTCATGCTGCATGTCTGGCTTTATCTGTTCTCTTCAGCCTTTTTTACTAATGTGTGATGGTCATGACTTTATGATACAGCTAAAAAAAAAAAAAAGGTTCTGTTTGAGGGATTTGGTGTTAAACCGGAATTTTATGAAGTAATAAATGTCTGAATTTTAACGGCAAATGTCGAAAGTGCTGTATTTTCATCCGTGAGCTGGATTTCTGCTGCTTTCATGTAGACTGTCACTTCTCGTTGGACATTCTCATCGGTTCAGGAACCCAGAGATTAAACCTCATTAACTAGAATAATCACAGGTTCGAATCCGGACGATGATATGAGCTGAACCGGGTGGGAGGGGTATACACTCTCTCCCATGTCAGTCACAGTAGAACCAGCCAATCACGGCTGTCTATAAGCTCTAGTATGTGGAAGAGGGTCGATAGCGCTTAAGTGGTTTCTAATTTCATTTAGTCTCTCTAGCTGACCAGTTGTTATCCAGCTACATCAGTGATCAGACGGAAAAAAAGGAATAAAATTCACCCAGCGGAAAAGCTAACTCACCGAAGGGGAAAGGGTGCGGGACGTCAGCGACGCGTTTTTGCTCCTCGTAGTGGTTACTTCTGCCTCACACCAGCATGAACAGTCGACGTGAATTCGTGAACCGTGATCTTGCGAGCCAATAGAAAACGAGGGCGGGACTAGCTTTACTGTAAAAGCGCCGGGTCGAAGGTGACATCGTAGTGTTTATTTATATTGAGTTAACTTATTGGGGAACATTTTAAAGATTTTTATGAAAGAACTCTTTATCAGGTCACTCGCTGTTTACTCCGCCAGCATTCACTCAGTCACTTAGTTATTCAGTTACTCAGTAACACGATATGCGAAATGCTAGAAATGACCGTAAATGTAAATCCAACCCTCGTTGTTTTCATTACAGGAGATTAAATGTAAATATTTAATTCTCTCTGTGCTAGCGAGAATGTGTTTTCTTATTAGCAGTGTTGGTTTAGGGGTTCGGTTTTATTTCTACTAGCCAGCCCCCCCCCTCCTTTGTCAATACAGTGTCTTGGTGGGCGGAGCTTCTCTGCAGTTTTTCCGACCAATGAGAGTGTCGTTTTCAGGAGTAGTAACAGTTTCATTGCTGAAATCTGTAACCATTTTTTGAATGTATGAGTAAGTAGAATTGAAACCTGAAGCAAATGTTTTTTTTGTTTTTTGTTTTTTTTTGACGGTACACGTGCAATTTATTTATTTATTTTGATATCGAGAGAAGAAGAAAGGATGAAAGTACGACACTGTCGATTGTTGGCGTTAAAATAGCGGCACGGTAATGAAGTATGCTAAGAGCTTGCACGTCTCCTAATGATGTTCTAACACCGTTAAGGGTTTTTAATGACAGTCCGGCCCAGTAAGTTTCAGCACTGCTGCAGAGTTACGATTATCTAATAAATAGCAGCAACAAATCTGAGTATGTTCGAGCATGTTTCCCTTCCATCCTCTCTGTACAGTTTGACGATTTTAAAGGAATAGATTCCTCCAAATGTATCCGATCTGGCAAGACATGTTTAGCGTCTAACCTTTTTTTTTTTTTTAATTTTTTAAATTGTAGTTAGTTTTGCACTGTAGCTATGAGGCTAACGTGCACATGTGCATTCCACAGTGCTAAATTCTTAGCTATAAGGTCCTGCTATGTTAGCTATGTTGTTAGCCTCATACTGTGCTACACACAAACACAAATTTGTAGGAATCACGTGTTTTATAAATGTTTTAAACGCGTTAAAACGTCGATGTTTGTGTGACAGCGTTGCACCGAGTCGGCGTTTGTCACCGTTCAGTCTCGTGCAGCAGTGCTGAAACCTGCGGCGCAGAACTAACCCAACCAGGCTGTCTGTCTGTTTCTATCTGTGTGTCTGTCTCTCTCTCTCTCTCTCTCTCTCTCTCTGTGTGTGTGTGTGTGTGTGTGTGTGTGTGTGTGTGTGTGTGTGTGTGTTCAGGAGCTCAGGAGGTTCTCATTGACCCAGGTACAGTACAGTTCTGCTCTGTGCTGCATGCTGAAGCTCTAAACCTCCGCCGTATACCGCTGCCTGAGCCTGTCCTAGTCCTCACTTCCTTTCTTTATGAATGAAAGCTGCTCACGTTCTCCCTTTGCTGTTTGTCAGATGTTGACCAGCCTCCTTGTTTGATGTGTGCATGTGTGTATGTATGTATATAATGTATATGAAGCACCATATTTTCCAGACTATTCGCCACACGCTTATAAACAAGAGCTCGTTAAATCGCCCCAGAGTTATAGAGTTGAAGGATCGTCTATATGCCAGCTACCACCATACTAGCCATAATGCTAATAAATGTAGATGATATAGACAGAATTTTCGATAGATGTGTTTTATTTCTTTCTTTCTTTATTTATTTTAGTGCAGTGTGTGACTCCTAGTCCAGAAAATACGGTGCGTATCTCGCTGTGTAAAATATTCAGTTCATTTTGATCACGCATTCACTCAAGTCTTTCCACACGACCACATTAATGACTAATTATCTCTCTCTCTCTCTCTCTCTTTTTTTTTTTTTTTTATTATTTTTTTTAATATGCAGTATATTATTGCGCACAGCTCACGCAAGAAATTCCAGCTGTCGCTCATAAACCGAAGCAGAGCCGAATATTCATTGTAATTCAGTTTAATGTTATAGTACGCTATTCTCACGGAGCAGACTTACAGAAATCAGGGTCTCAGCCTCTAACGAGTGAGCCGAAGGTGAGTGCTGAGGATAAAGTGCGATGTTTATGTGAAATGAATGCCCGGTTTACTCAGACTGCGGCTCAGGCTGCGCCAGGGACACCACAAAATGCTCTGCATGAAGCACAAACCACAGAGGAAACGCAAGCACAGTAATGAAGATTTATTGAAGTGCTAATAAATGGTGCTCATATGACAACTTCAGTGAAAGATGGATTTTCTAATCCGATGCTGATTTTCTGTAATATTTTGGAAAATTTTTGCAGTGGCAGAAAAATCCTGTTTAATGCACTTAAATCGGCGTATGCGAAAGCGTTTTTTTAATTAATTAATTAATTTATTTATTTTTGGAAGTCGTTGCCGGCCATATAAAGGAACTCAGGTTAAAGTTTGTTATTGGCTCGTTGTCTCTCATTCCTACGACACTGAACCCTTCAGGATTATTAGTGAAATATATAAAAAAAATGTTAATAAACCACTTTCAGAAGGACCTGTGAGTTCTATCATGTTAAACCACAGCGCACTTGGATGCTCGAATCCGATCGGTCGGAAGGTGTGCGTTATTTCCGTATAACAGCGCAGGTAGTGGCTGTAACATGAGCGACAGGTTTATATCGAAGCGTTTCTATAGTAACCGCTCATACACAGGGACTCGTATGGCGGCCGCTCCATGTAATGTAAGACGTGTTGTTTAACAAAGTGAAATTTATAATCGTATAAATTCTAATTTTGTTGTTAGGAGACATTTATGTAACATTTATGCAAGGAGTCTCGAGTGTTGAGAGAGAGAGAGAGAGAGAGAGAGAGAGAGAGAGAGAGAGAGAGAGAGAGAGGTGAGCGGATGGCTGTTTAGCGCAGCTATAACGTAAGCGAGAACAGGAACAGACTTCTCTCTTGGACGTCCCTCAACGTTAAATCTATATTATAAACTGTTAAAATGTGCAGAGCAGCACACGGAATCACACAAAGTAGCGCACGTTGTGCGTCATGCCACATCACACCACCCCGTCTTGGATTATTTTCATGTAACTGCACAGTCGAGAGTGTTATTGCTTACTTTTAATCTTTTCAGCCAACAGCATTTATTGAGTTTCTTTTGTATGGATTGAAGCTTGTTTAGTTGTTTTGAATGGATCTAATTTCACAGCTGTTTCCTTAATGTCTGTTAAAACACACACACACACACACACACACACACACACACACACAAGCGCTTGTTTGGTCTGATCACACATCTCTAACAGTGCTGTTCGTTTTCCTCAGCACACACACCAGCGTCTCTGAACATGTGTGTGTTTGTGTGTTTGTGTGTTTGTGTTTGTGTGTGTGTGTGTGTTTGAGTTTGTGTTTGAGTTTGTGTTTGTGTTTGTGTTTGTGTTTGAGTTTGAGTTTGAGTTTGAGTTTGTGTTTGTTTGTGTGTGTGTTCCAGCTCTAACACACACACACACACACTCAGAGAAATGGTGCTGTGTAATTGTATAATATTAATATCACTGTTATTGATGTGTTATAAGCATGTCAGAGTGTTCATAGAGCATGCATGGGGTATGACATCACTTCACATTGTTCTTCCTCTTCCTCCTTTGATCCCTTTTGTTTTCTCGTTTCTCAGATTTTTCACAAGTCTTACGTTTTAGATTCGTCTCTCCTCTACTTCTTCTTGTCTCCTGTCGTTTCAAGCTGCTTCTTCTCGTTTCTTATTCTGCCATCTCTGCTTTTATCCTCCTTCTCCTCGTCTCCTCTCCTTTTCTCTTTTTCTCTGTTGAATGGTTCCTCTTGCCTCGTCTCCTCATTTTCCGTGTCCCTTTCTTATTTTTCTTTTTTTCCCTCTTTTTCCTCCCGTCTCTCCACACTTCTTCTCTTATTCTCTCTCGGTCTCTTTTCTGATCTTCTCCTTTCATCTCGTCTTGTTCTTTTTTTTTTTTTTTGGTCTCTTCATCCTTTGTTTCATCTCTTTTTCTTAGCTTTCCTCTTTCCTTCATATTTTTCTTGTCTGGTCTCTCATTTATTCTCTCGTTGTCTCCTTATGTCTTTTCTTATCTTATCTTCTCGTCTCGTCTTTATTTCTTCTCTTATTTTCACTGTTTTTTCCCCTCTTTTTGTCTCTTCTAGTCTCTTCTTTTGTTTTTTTTTTTTTCCCATATTGTTCTTGTCTCGTCTCTCATTTATTTGTCTTATTGTCTCCTTGTCTCTTTTCTCATCTTTGTCTCTTCTCCTTATGCTTTAGCTCATCTCGTCTCTCCTGATTTCTCCTTTTATTGTCCTCTTTGTGTTTTTTTTCTTATCTTCTCATTTTGTCTCTTTTTCTTCCTTCACATTTCTTAACATTTCTCATGACTTCCCTGATTGTCTGTTCTTGACTCTGCTTTCTACTTTGTTTCTTCTTGCCTTGTCCTTTCGTCTTTTCTTTTCTAGATCTCCTGTCTGTTTCTACCCATTTAAAAAAAAAAAAAAAACTATCTTCATGTCTCTTCTTGTCTTGTTTGTCCATTCTTCTTTAACCGCTGTGTTCTCCTCTTTTTTTTTTTTTTTTTTTTTGTGGTTACGTCTCTCGTTGTCTCATTTCTCTTCTTCATGTCTTGTAATCTCATCCTCCCGTTTCTCGTCTCTTCTCCCCGTCCCTCACGCTGCGTGCGTGTTTCGTCCTGCAGGTGCTCTGACCTCCAGCAGCAGCATCAGCGCCGACACCAGCAGCGAGATCGGCCGAGCCAAGAACTGCCTGAGTCCAGAGGACATCATCGAGAAGTACAAAGAGGCCATCTCTCATTACGGCAAGGTAAACCAGCGCAGTCACGGGCGCTAATGAAGACTAACAGAGTAATGAAAGCCAGTTTCTCTTCATTACTGCTCTCGCTAAACACCACACTCCCTCTCTCTCTCTCTCTCTCTCTCTCTCTCTCTCTCTCTCTCTGAGTTTAATAGCATTTATTTATTATTATTTACTGTTATCTAGATTGAAACTGACTATACTGCTGTCTTCTTAGCATCTGATGCAGGTTTGTTGTTCACTGTGAGACCTCGTGCTGATTTTCCTCTTGGGAGCTTTGATCAGAAACTAAGCCGCAATCTCAACTGATATTTTTCTACCAAACATTCCTGTTCTAAAGATTTGCCCAACATCTGCTTAGCGCTTTGTGCTGCTCTGTCTGGTCCAACATGAGCAGAAAAAAAAAAAAAACAGTTTATGCCCAAGCCTCAGCTGGATACTGTAGATCTGTACCTAAGAGCTGCTGCTGTAATCATAAACACTGTCCTGTTGTTCATCTCAGGACTCTTATTCACAGCCTGCTCACATTTGTGAACTCGCTCAATACCGTTAGTCTTTACTCTTCTACACCTGCATACTGTTGAATAAATTTAGTCGAATTGGTTCGGAATATTAGTTCAGGAACAATGATGGCTGGGTGATGATAATATTCTACAGAGTTGTGATCGATTACCGTACATAACAATCTCTTTCCTGAGAGTATCACAGGATCATCAGTACGTTCTCTAACACTTTCCACCTCCAAGAAGTGGACTGGACGTGAACAGTTTTGTTCTCCAGCCAGAAACCCATTTAATCCTTTAATACAGATTCATTTGAAAAGATCGTAATCCAGTTATTCAGATATTAGGCTCATTATTAAAATGTGTGTGTGTGTATACAACTACATTCCAGTTATTTATTAGTGTTTATTCAGGAACTTTTCACCAACAGAACACGGATTCAAGTTGGTGTTCAGTGGAGAATTCTCCGGGTTTAACCCTCAGGCTTCCGTATGTTAATAAGCTTACTGTTAATTCCCGAATGATGATGGTGACGTTTTACTTTATTTTATGTAGGAATTACTGACAGATCATCTTGCTGTCCTATTAAATTATTTACACATCAGTTTAAAAATATCAGTTATTTATTTATTTATTTATTTTTTTTTTTTACAAACTATTTCTCTGTCCTGTTGCGTCAATGAATTTCGATGAATCGTTGCCCTTTAAATTCTTAAAATCGCCATGTGCTTACACCTCTAGTGGTTTCTGCTCTCTCAGCGTTTCTGATATTGTCCAGCAGGGGGCAGTGTGCTCTCACACACACTGTGTGAACACTGTGACGCCGAGTTGGACGTTTTTGTGTGTGTGTGTGTGTGTGTGTGTGTGTGTGTGTGTGTGTGTGTGTGTTTCAGGTTCTGCCTGAGAAACTGGTGAGCTTGTGGAGATATTAGGACCAGAATCTTCCATCCACTTTTTTTTTTCCCCCAATAATGTTCTCTTTACTCTACATGCAGTCCACTAACCAACACACGTTTGTCGCATACGTGAAGTGTGTATTTTTTTACACTGGGGCTTCGAGACTAATGTAGCTAACAAGTAATGGAGCGCATACCGTGCGTCTGAATCCTCACACGTCTAGACCTGTGCTTTCTGACCCTCCGCAGAAAATACTTCCAGGTCTCTCTGCTCTCAGTCATTAACGTCTTCCTGTCCGAGCCGTGAAAGCGACGGGACTTGAACCAGAAAAATAAATCACACGTTGCAATATGATCATTCTTCATACACAGTTAATTAGTCATGAGCCCCTTCTTTGAGGTGTATATTAAAATAATACGTACCCTTAATAATGAGTCCAGTCCTCATGATCCAGCTGCACTAACACTGTGTGTGTGTGTGTGTGTGTGTGTGTGTGTGTGTGTAAAACTGGTTCATTCTGCATTGATTGCGATGTTCCGCACATTGGCACCGCTCCTGGCTCCTGCTGATATTAATACATTATAATGATCTCATCTGTAGAATTAAGGTTGGAAAGTCAAGACTTGGATCAATAAAACGTCTCCTGAAGCGTGCAGTTTTTAATATTTTGAAATCGTGTTACAGAATACACACAGAAAAGACCGTCCTGATTCTCTCTCTCTCTCTCTCTCTCTCGCTCTCTTTCTATCTATCTATCTCGTTTTTTATTTATTTTTTTTTAGTATAAGAACGCTGGGGTGATTGAGTTGGAGGCGTGTGTGAAAGCAGTGCGAGTCCTGGCCATTCAAAAGAGAGCCATGGAGGCATCGGAGTTCCTGCAGAACGCAGTCTACATCAACCTGGGCCAGGTACCACGCGCACCACCGCGTATCTCACACACTACGCCTCAACGGTGTCACTTTAAAGAACTTCCTGTCAGCTTATTTTTGTAATAATATTTCAGAAATCCTCGTAATTAGAATATTTTCCCTGCTTTGAGGTGGGAATTGCTATATTCTGACAGCAGCTATTACCATTTTTCAGCACAGTATTTTACACATGGTCATGGAGCGAAGTCGAATTTTGTGTTCTTTTTTTTTTTTTAAGCCACAAAAAAAAACTTTCCCAAAAACATTCGTTTCCATCTACGATACCTGGTGGTGCTGTCAAAAGTTGCTCTCTAGTTAATTTATCTGTAGCTGCTGTGATGCATGAGTGTGATTTGCTTAAAAAATGTGTACAAAATGCGCAAAATGAACCCTGTAAAAACAAAAGCGTGACCCGTTGTTACAAACCACCGACACTGGAGACTCCTTCCATTGCTCCTTATAGCATAATTACATGTCTTTGTTAAATAACAGTACATTTTTTTATTTTTTTTTTAGATCTATACATACAGCCATACAGCTCATTCCTGTGATTGAGCTGTCACTATAGAAACGATAACACATTACAACGAGCGCATTAATATAAACCTGTGACTTGTAGCTGCACTACTGTCAGAGCTGCTGTTATAGGAAATTAATCAACACCTTCTGAGCAATTCAGCAGCTCTGTGGTATAAGGGTGTACACTATATATATATATATATATATATATATATATATATATATATATATAATCTTAAATCTGCCTTTGTATTGGAAGGAAATTTTAACATTTGAAACCAGAACTTTAAAGTTAATAATAAAAATGTCACTGAACAAGCAAAGGTCAGAACAGTGTACATAGAAAAGTAAAAGATGGCAGCAAACGCAAGTGTTAATGCAGTCCTTAAAATATAATTTTACACAGAATTTCAACAGTTGCTCATAACAAGAGCTGGCAGCAACCTGTCACTGTTATAAATTGTATTGTAATAAATGCATATTTGGTGAATAAAGTACCGAATGTCGTCTGGATTAGCAAATATTTCTTCACAAGCACGCAACGTGAAAGCAGCACGTTCATTACGTTGTGTTTGTGTTCTCTCATTAGCTTTCTGAAGAGGAGAAGATCCAGCGCTACAGTGTCCTGTCTGAGCTGTATGAACTGATCGGGTTCCACCGGAAGTCTGCGTTCTTTAAGCGTGTAGCGGCCATGCAGTGCGTGGCTCCTACCATCCCCGAGCCAGGCTGGAAGGCTTGTTACAGATTACTGCTGGAGACGCTGCCCGGCTACAGCCTCTCTCTCGACCCTAAAGACTTCAGCAAAGGTACTACAGCCTCACGCAGTCCTACACAAATCAACCTTACTTACAGAATCATTCCTATTGTCTCAAATGATGTACCTGATCAGACATGGCATCCTGGGTGCTCTTTCAGCTTTTCAAGGATAATGCAGCTATCGAGTGAGGTATAGCAGATACCAAATGAGGTATTTCAGATACTGTAAGAGGTGTAGTAGATGTTGAATGAGGTATTGTAGGCATAATGGATGTTGTGTGAGGTATAATAGATGCAGAATGAGATATAATAGATGCTGGATGAGGTATAATAGATGCTG
>CM074924.1:2569413-2583151 GCA_037576815.1 Pangasius larnaudii | reverse complement strand
GTAACTCGGAGAAAGAGAGGGAGAGCGGTTAGGAACGGTCACACACACAGTGTGGAGATAAACATAAAGTACAGAGTGTGAGAGGTCGCATGCAAGGGAGTGACCAGTACTTGCCAGATGTTCCCGCAGCTCCTTTAACGATGCTGTAGCCTCCCTGATGACAAGCTTTCTTCTTGCCCTTTCATCAGTTTTGGAGGGACGTCCTGTTCCTGCTGATGTCACTGTGGTGCTCCATTTTCTCCACTTGTTGACGATGGTTGATCGATTCCCTTCGACAGTGAGATCCATTGCATGCTTTTTGAGCTCTTTGTAGACCATGGCTTCAGCAGTCAGATGAAACCAAGGAGACAGATAGACAGCTGATCTGGTCTTTATTTGGGGTTAATCAGAATAATTCCACTGATCACAGCTGTATGATAATTACTTTTGAATGTGATTGGTTAACAGTCACAGCACAGACACATGCCTCATTATAAAAGGAAGTGCTAATAGTTTTCTTTTTTTTTTTTTTTTAATGCCCAAAAGGTTCCTATTTGATTTTCAGTTGAATTTTGTTGGTTGCTACAATCACGTTAAAGACGGAGCAAGATCTGACATGATTTAGATTTTACCAGGCCGTCAGGTTTCACCTGCAGAAACAAGTCTCCAGAAGAACTGCAGCAGATTCTCCAAGATGCTTAGAGAAACGTACCAGCCATTTCTCTTCTAAAACTGCACAACGTGTGCCTACTGATTTTTTTAAAAAGACTTTATTTAGTTAATTGCTGCTCTTTGTAGTAGACATTTTAATGTAGAAGGTTATTTTCATTATTTTTAAGGCAGTTTCGCTCCACTGCATGTCTTTGATTGTGCCTAAGCTTTGTACACAGTACTCTATATCTGTGTCTTTTTTTTTTAAATTTTTGAAATAAGAAAATGAACGTACAAGGACCCAATAACATAACTGCATCTTATATTTGTATATAGGCTGATATGTATATTGTTTTATTTTTTTTTTAGTAGGCGGAATTTAGAAAAGGTGCGTCTCATAGTCCAGAAAATATAGGTGTGTCTGACGGAGCTGATTTTTATGTGCGTCGCATTTATTCTTAGAACGAAATACTTGCGGTTTATGTTTAATCCGACCTTTTATGGCACCCCATAGAAAGCTCTGGTTAGATCGGTATCAATTTTTCCCATTAAAAAGGCTTTCAGGATGACCATGTGACATCAGTGTTTGTAATAGTAGTGAGTTTTGTGGAATCAAGTGTAGCCCAGGGTTCTTCTCCTTGTCCGTCTCTCTCGATCCGTCTCTCTATTTCGTTTTAGTCACTTGAGAACCACAAGGACAAATAGAGGAGTAAATGGGTTTTTAATTGGCCTGGGAATTCTCCTGACTTCAATTACTCAGTTAGACAGAGTGACAGTCGGCTAGAGAGACAGACAGCTTAGACAGTAAAAAAAAAAAAAAAAAAAAAAATGGAGAGTGAGAAATGCTTGAGTTTTAAATAACGTCTTGCAGCTTCGGGTATAATTAAGTCCTCCCGCCACTGTCGAAATTAATTAAAGCTATCTGTAATTGCATATTAATGCTTTAATGACACAACGAATTAAAAAAACTGATGTAGCAAAGGGTTTGCTTGAATATCTGCAACGGCATTCACCAAAATGTTTAAAATTGTGCACGTGTTGCGTGTACTGTTGGTTTATCAGATGCCTCTTTAGCCAGAAATGTATCCATAATAATGGAAGTGGTCTAATGCACAGATTAAAAATGCCTCATTATCTCTCGTGAGCTTTTATACAATTTTAAACTTTCATGATTCATAATGTGTTTCTTGTCCCCCCCCTTTTTTTTTTTTTTTTTTTTAACAGTTGATATGCTTTTAACATCTGCATTCATTTTGCTTTAGTCTGCCTGTGCTTTGACCTTTTTTTTTCCACTTACACTTGGTTCTTTAGGTTGTTCCAGCTAATCTGTTGCTATAGTTACAGCTTTCTCCGTGTTTATGGTGAAGCTTGTCAAACCTGTGGCAACTTGTGCCGCTTTTTTTTGGCTGCTTCGCTGTTTTGGGAAACAGTGTAACCAATTTTACCCTTGACAAAGAGCCAATGGTTAATGTTTTGCTATTTTCAGTTGAAAATATTTGGCAGCCAAAACCTCAGTGCCTTGCTTGTATTTTACCCTTTTTCCTTCGCTGTATCGATCCAGCATTTGTCATTTAGCGCTTAAGTGTTTGTAACTGAATTTAGTCTACCGTCACAGCGTGTGGAAAGAGGGAGCCAGTTTTTTAAACAGGAGTCCAAATGGCTTTGACACTGAAGGATGAAACTGCCTGCTCAGCCTACATGTTGCAATTTTTAGGCATGTATCTATGTGACAGAGAGAGGGAATTAGGGATGAAGGAGTGTGTCTCTCTGTGTGTGTGTGTGTGTGTGTGTTTGCTTTGAACTTTGTTCATTTGTGGAGGGAGAACAAGCGATCTGAGAGCAGGTGACATGAATGTATGAGTTTATGGTTTGGTTTGGATGATGGGTGTCTCTTTGTTCCATATGGTGCGGCGCGATAGCTTAGCAGCTCCAAAGGTGGCTTTATGGTCTTGCTGAAACTAATGAGATTCGGCTTCTGTATCAGCACACAGCGCTCCACATACCAGAACGTATAGATGAAGACATTTGACTTGAGCTGGAGGAGGAGGTATGAAGAAAGACAGAGAGAGAGAGAGAGAGAGAGAGAGAGAGAGAGACATGACATAAAATAAAATGGATTGAAGATTGAGGGGTGAAGACAAGAAAGAAAATGTAGAGAGAAAGATTTGCATTCACATAGAAGATTACAAACTGTAGATTGATTGTGCAGTTCCATGTTTTACTTTTGTGCCTGCAGGTTTGTAAAATGTCTGTTTTTTTAATTTTTTTTTAAAGAAATTATTTTCCAAACAACTTTTGGATGTCATTGTGGAGGAATACCTGCGAACAAGGAGCCGTATAAGAAGTTTTTTCTTTTTTTTTCAGCTATGCAGGACGACATGAGACATGCTTTTTCGCTGTGCTCCAAGTGCAAGCACTCACACCACAGTCATACCAGTCAGTCTTCACGAAAGTAGAAACAGGAAGTAACATGACAATTTGAACCAATCACGTTACATTATCACATGGCCCCGAGCATGGATAGCTTCCACTGTGGAGCATGCTGTGGTTTGGTTGAAGCGAACCCCAGACCACCATTTTCAAGAAGACCAGAGAGAGCAGATCTCTGAAACGCTCCCAGGCTTGAAAACAGCATTCACACTTCACCAGCCGTGCTGAACCTGGGACTCGAACTGCCCCAGGTCTGGAAAAGGACGTAAGCATGAAAATGACCTGAAAAGAGGATCCTTATAAGACTAGATTCACAGCAGCACAGTCCACAGAAATGGATGTTGGCGAGATGCTTCACGTCTCTAGATCAGCAAACTATCATCAGTTCTGATCCTTCTTGACATCTCAGCAATCACAACTCTCCTGTCCATCCTCTCAAGCCTTGCAGTTGGCAGCCCAGCATGGTGGCGGTTTATTTCTTTCGTGGAGGGGATGGTCATATCTTAGAGGGAACTCACATCTGCTCCGTACAGAATTTCCACTGGTGTCCCACAAGGCTCAGTGCTTGGTCCTCTTCTAATTTCCCTCTGTATGCGTCCTCTCAGTGAAGTAATTTCCTCATGTTTTTTCAGACCACTTCTGTGCTGGTGATCTGTTGTACTTATTAGCAGTATTAATTCCTGTAAGATAAAATGAGAAAGAGAGATATCAACTAGTGTTTGAAGGCTTTCTAAATGAAGAGTGGACTTACAGATGCACAGCCCACACCTCTTTCATTGGGACTACAGGCACAGAGGCCACACCTCCTTCACTGGGACTGACAGACATATATAGGCCACGCCTCCTTCACTGGGACTGACAGACACATAGGCCACGCCTCCTTCATTGGGACTGACAGACATATAGGCCACACCTCCTTCACTGGGACTGACAGGCATATAGGCCACGCCTCCTTCACTGGGACTGACAGACATATAGGCCACGCCTCCTTCACTGGGACTGACAGACATATAGGCCACGCCTCCTTCCCTGGGACTGACAGACACAGAGTTTTATCAGCAGGATCTCTTAATGAAGATAACACAAATATTTCTGTATTTATTTTATCAGGTGTATATATGAGCTACTCTGACTATGATTGTGTGTCTTTGCGGAGATCAGTGGCCGTGAGTTATTTTTAGCAGCGTTAGCTGGAACACGTTCAAAAGTGTATTAATAAGCTGTAGCAGCGTAGGCGGGATGTGCACTAATGCTGAGCAGATGATAGTGTGTGAGAGTCAGATGGTGTGGAATGATGGCAGATTTACACCTTCCACACACACAGACACACACACGCGGACATGCCGCTACTGCGTTCACACACAGAGCCTATAAACACAACACTCAGTTCAATTGAATCTCAGTTCAGTTCAGTTCAGTTCAGGTAGCTTTTTGGGATGACTGTATATAACACAGTTATTAACAATGGCTTCGGAGCACAATAAGAACAACAACGTCAAACACAACAGAAAATACTGATAATACTAATATCAGCTATAATAGCAAGAACAGTAGTAATAACAGCAATGGTCATAATAATAGGAAGATTTGGGTTCATCTCTCTGTCTCTATCGGGGCGTTTCTGGTTTCTGAGTGGTAGCTCTGTATTTAAGACGTTGGACTATTGATCGGAAGGTCATGAGTTCAATCCCGAGCACCACCAAGCTACCACTGCTGGGCCCTTAACCCTCAACTGCTCAGTCGTATATAAAATGAGATAAATATAAGTCGCTCTGGATAAAAGCATCTGCTAAATGGCATAAATGTAAATGCTTCTGTCAGTCTGTCTTTCTCTCTCAGGCTGTCTCCCTCTCCCTGTATCTTTGTCTGCCTTAATTTGAGACTCTCCCTGTCACTCACTGTGTGTGTGTGTGTGTGTGTGTGTGTGTGTGTGTGTGTGTGTGTGTGTGTGTATGTAGGAACTCACCGTGGCTGGGCGGCTGTACAGATGCGTTTGCTGCATGAACTGGTGTACGCGTCCCGGCGCATGGGGAACCCCGCCCTCAGCGTTCGCCACCTCTCCTTCCTCTTACAGACCATGCTGGACTTCCTGTCAGATCAAGGTCCGTCTTTTACACACAATCACACACAAACACCCACACAGTCATTCACACATGCACATATCCACACAACCTCTCACGCATATGCATACACACACATTTAACCTTACCCACATACTCACACTCGATCCTCCTTGCTACTGGCAATGCTTGACTTTCCATAAGACCAAGCACACCAAGGTCTCTCTCTCTCTCTCTCTCTCTCTCTCTCTCTCTCTCTCCCACTTATACAAAATTAAAATTTTGCTCAGTTTAGAGAAGGGAGAAAAAGAAAGAAAGCATGTGATGGAGAGAGAAAAGAGAGGAAACAGGGATTAAAGACTGAAAGTAGAGAAGAGAGAAGCAGAGAGCTGAGTTCAGGGTTACGGGCTTTGCTCAAGGGCACTACTGGGATTTAAACTCACAACCTTCCAGAAACTAGTGCAAGACCTTTACTGCTGCAGCTTCCACTGCCACTGATGAGGACAGGAAGTGACAGACAGGGAGGCTCTCTCTCCCTCTCCCTCTCCCTCTCTCTCTCTCTCTCTCTCACACACACACTCACACTGTTTGGCCTCCTGCCTTTCTATATATGCAAATAACTGAATATACTATGAAGAATTTATACTCTAAAAGCACTTCCTGTAATTCTGTTATTGGAGTGGAGTCATTTTTAGGTTGAAGTGCACAGAAGCTGGTCTGGTCCTCCCAGCCCTCTCTTAATCCAGTTATATTTAAACAAGAACCAAAGTCCTTAATCTTTTGGCACCGTCCGAACTGGACCTCTGGCATGCACTCGAGCGACATGCTGCTCAGTGTGATGTCTGAGGCTATGTTCCTCTGACAGAAAAGAGTGGGAAGCTCTCTTCAGGTGATGGGTAAGATGTTACCTCTGGCAGAGCAGTATCTTGGGATCTTATTTACGGGTGATGGAAAAAAGACAGCACAAAATTTACAAGCTGATTGAGGTCAGCAGTGACTGTCTTTGCCACGAGGAGCTTGGCAAACCCGAGAGAGTCTCAGAGTAGAGCTGCTGCTACTGTGAATCGAACCAGGAACCAGCTGAGGTGATTTGAGCATCTAACAAGGGCACCCCGTGGTTGGCTCCTGCTAGGGTGGTATCAGGCACGCCCATCTGAACAGAGATTCCGGAGCAGACTCAGAACCTCCCGGAGAGAGCGCATTTTACATCACGGTCACTTTCTAGAGCACAACTCAGATTTTACCTCACAGTTGAATTGGAAACATCCAAGTAGGGCTGTACTCTGTAGTCGAGACCACCATTGTCAAGTCCAAGACCAGGACTATTCAAGTCAAGATCAAGTCCAAACGAAGGCGAGTCTGAGTCGAGATTGAGACTGAAAACCATTAAATCCTTTTCGAGGCCAGCGCTTTTAGACTTACTTCAATTTATTTGGCTTCATTTGTGCATTGAACCAATGATCTTGAAACCAGCTATTTTCTAGAACTAGGTATTGGCTCTTGTCAAACTTTGTGCGTGCTTAAAGAAAAGAAAACATGAACATTATTTTTTTTTTTTCAAACTCTCAGATGAGACCAAGACCATATTCAGAGAAAAATTCCCAAGACTGACCTGTCCAAGTACAAATGCCAACAAGTCTGAGACAAGTCCAAGTCAATACCTGAAATGTCTCGAGACTTGGCAGCCCTGTGTTTGGAGATCCCCGGCAGGAGCTGGAATTTGTGGATGGGGATAGAGAAGTCTGGACTGTGCTGAATGAAGGAATGAAGCTGAATGTCCATAATCTACATATCCTTATCAGTTGATCTTTATAATATTGTAGTGTGGATTGTTGCCTGAGACGCTGTAAACACTGAAACAGATGGCAGGTAAAAGTCATGGAGATGGAAAGTTATTTATAATGTATGGTAGGGAGCCATTTACCGTTCCTGCCCACTCTCACGGTTATGTGTACCTGCCCCCAGTATTCTTCAGTGACCTCGGTCCTTGTAGAAGTAAATAAACATTGCCTCCTCACCATACGGCGGTAAGCCTGGCTTCGTCAGGTGATTCTGCACTGACAACAAAGAGAAGACAGAACATACCTGTCAGTATGCTTGATAACAGACATCCATCGTCGCTTCCTTCTGCCATCGTGAGCCGTGGTATTGTTTCCTCTCTGGTGCACCGCTAGCTGTGGGTTCTTGAATGCATCATAAGGATGTTGTGGTCGCTGTCCATATCCGAGGCCAGACATCACAATGTGCTAGGGCTGCATCGATACTGATGCCACGCTGATTCACTCGTAAAAATGCCCCGATACCGGCATCTGATACCATGTGACGTGATCCTAGTGTCGCGTTGCCACACTGATGAACAGACAACACAAAATCACAGCAGTCTTGATGTCTTTCACAAGGATGGCAATGAAAGCAAAGCAGACTGCAAACTGTGCTGTGTGAAAATATCAAGAAGAGGGACGACAGCAGCATACTACAACACAAATAACCTAATAGCAATTATTAAACGTAAAACTCGGCAAGAGGAGGGCAGCAAACACAGACTAGGTGAGAAAGAAAAGTCTACAGACGGCGCCTGGTGAGAAAAATAGCAGCTCTCAACCCATATGCCGTGTTCGACGATCAGCCGCTATCAGTCATCGACAGCGGAGGATTTTTAAAAACGTACTTTGCTTAAAGCTAGGTGAAATAAAACCCGATCCCATCCAAGCTAACTAACGTCGCTAGCTAACGCGTTTCATTTCAAATAAAAAAAAACGGTTAAGGTTATAAAGAGCGAGTCTAGTAGCCTAAGTGTGTGTAGCCGAAGTAGCCTAACACTGGTGTAAACAAATAAATAAACGAAATAAACAAAGTAAATGAAATGCAGCATTAATAAAATGTTCCACGATGCCCCTGATTTATTAATACTTAGCTGGTTACTCGTTTCGGTGTCGCTTTTGGTACTGAGGAGTATTTGCTTTAGCTTCTGCCTGAAAACTTTTTGTTTTGTTTTGTGTTTTTAACTCCAGATTTTTTTTTTTTTCCATATATAAAATGGATTAGGATGCTCGAGCCTTGACCCGTACGAGTGATGAATGAGGCGGTGAAGTTCCTGAACACATGAATATAAATACCTCATTATCCCTCTGAACCAAATGACCTTAAAGCCGTGTTCATTCTTTACCCGGGATCCAGTTTTAAATAATCTTATATCACCATTCTCTCTTTTCACCAGGCGTGTGTAGAAATAACACATGAAATTAAAGGAGAAATGTGATACCAGTCCTCTCTCGAGGGGAGATGAATTGCAGTTTTTTTTTTTTGTTTTTTTTTTAAGCTTTTGAGACTATGTATTTCTTGTCGTTTGCCTTTTAAGGAACCAAAAAAAATAAATAAATAAATAAAAAATAGGCAGGCTTTACTCTGGAGGCGGAGTTCATTTCAGGGTCAGAAAAATGTAAACAGACAATTTAAACAAAATTGTACTTTGCGAATGAGGTTTTTTCCAATGCAGGCTAGTTTCTTTGGGTTGCCTTTTAAGGCAAGAAGGGCACGGTTTACTCTGGAGGCGGAGTACATTTCAGGGCCAGAAAAATGTAAACAGACACTTAAACAAAAAAAAATAAGAAACTGCATTGTAATATTGCAAATCTGTTCTTTTCGCTATGATCTATTTAATCTATGTTTCTGTGTATATTTAATATTACAGACTGCCCCTTTAATATTTATTCACTTCAAATTCTTTATGTATTGCCTGCATGATTAATGTGCCAGTTAGTCAATGCCCCAAACATGCTGGAGTTTATTTTATTACTAATTAAATTCAGCTGAATGATCACCTGCTCAAACGGTTTAAATGTATTTTTAATTATTATTATTATTTTTTTTTTCAATTATTGCTCGTATTTACTCTTAAGTTCAAAGTAATGTTGTATCGTCGGAGCTGTGGGCATTCACATTCTCACAATCTCTTGGCAGGCTAGCGGTGTAAATAGTGCGCAATTAGCAACTTGGTTAAATAAAGGAAACAAGCGCACACTTTTTTTTTTTTTTTTTTTAAATGTTCGAATGTTTTATTCATTTGGTTTGTTTTGTTTCCGCTCATCAGAGAATTCATTACGGTTGTTTTGGCAGGAAGTTGAACCGTTGCTTTACACACACACACACACACACACACACACACACACACACACACACACTCCTGTTGCCCTGTAGTACATGAAGGCATGTTTTGTATCAGAATGTTTAGCCGTGTTCACATGGCTGTTGTGAGATTTAAAGTTGTCCTCGATTGTTCTAGCTGTAGCTTGTTAATTAGATGCATTACTCATTTAAAGCGCCCTTGTTGACTCCCGGCTCTTACGACACACTCATTTCCCTGGTCCTGTAAGTGGACTCTTGGAGGCAGTTCAGAGTTCTGACTCATTTGTGAAGCACAAGTGAAGGAGGGTTTAGTGCAGGCGGACGCTCGGACTTAGCAGCAAGATGTTAGAATTTTTCTTATTTTAATATATATATATTTTTAATGTAATTTTACATTTTATTTAAATTAACAATGGAGACATTGGCTAAAATAAATAAATAAAAGGTCTGTTTTCTTTTTTTTTTCCTTTTTTTTAATTTTAAGTTTTTTTTTTTTTTTGGTTTCTGCATAAACAACCTTTGTTTTTTTTTTCCTTGTATTTTTTTAAAGAATATTTTTTTTTATTAGCAGCAAATGTATGTGGAATTTTTCAACAATTCATTTAACAATTTTAATAATTTAAAATGTTATTTAAATATTTATTGAATTATATTTTTTAAAATGAAGGATTCCTGCATTTTTTTTTTTTTTTTTTTTTTTTTTTTTTTGCGCCAGTGCCTTCTGGGTAACGTGTGTCCCTAAAGTGTGCACTGTTGTTGACTCGATATCTGATTTAAACTTGCATCCACGCACACACACTTGTGTTTATATCACCATACCGAATGATGAAATTATTTGTAATAAAAAATTTATTCCAGTCTCGCTGAAAAATGGGACCTTGTTTGGAGAGCGATGTCTCTCGTGTGGTCCTTAAAAACAAATCGGATTTTGATTGACAGCTGGGACACGGACATGGTAGCGTGTGCGAGATGTACGGTGCTGTCTGTGTAATGTGTAATCCGAGCGGCATTCGATGTGTGGCACTGAGAAGTGGGTGAGCGAAGCAAGCAGCTAACATTAATCACCACACCAGCTTTAGCAACAAAACAGCAGCATTCCTGTCCCGCAATATTCTAAATACTAGTAATACGTCCTTCAAATCTTTCCCAACTCTCCGATATTGACGAATCTGTTGCTTGAACTCAGAGTATCAGTGTACAGAGAGTCCGAAGTCTACATGCTGATTATTCTTCCGTTAGTGAACTGATTATCCTTTTCACTCCATCACATAAAACGCCGTTTTTATTCATAAGACAAAAGAAGCGCAGCTCGTCACGTTCCTGAGAAATGGCAAACGTGTAAACTCGTCCGTCTCGAAGATGTCGGAAAACTTGCCTCTGACACTGGAGACTCCTTCCATAAAAGTTAAACAAACACCTTTCTCCTTACAGGAAAACTCTTCACCACATTTTTTCTTTCTGCTAGCAGTAAAACTAGTCTGTTTAACAAAGTGCAGCCTATAATTTGTGTTGGAATGAAACTCGGTGTGTAATCTGAGGTTGTGAGATTAAGCTGGAACGCTAACACTATCCCACTCGGGCCTCCAGTCTTTGACAGGCGTTACGCTGGACATGTTTTTCTGCGCTTACGGTAAGATTGGTTTTCAGTTTTACTCCTCCAGCAGTCTCTTGGAGATTTGGACTTGCTGTAGATATCAAGAACAAACTGCACATGCACAAGACTCATGTATGCACTGTTTGCTCTGGTGTTTAATTTATCCCCCTGGGCGCATTAAAGTCATGTTAATATTTCAGATTTATTTATTTATTTACGTTAATGTTGTACTGTTTAGTGATATCTGGTTCAAATTCTGGTTAGTCAGTCAACCCTGTGTCCACGTTAACATCAACCAGTTCAACTAGTCTTTATTTAACATGTAATGAAACTCAGTGGGTTTTATTTAAGGACAAGAAAATACACAGACTGGACCACAGGTTCTCAATCTCTGGGTTGCATGACCACTCGATTTATGGAATATTTGAAATGAAAACTAAAATATTAAATTAATTATTGTAATTTCTTCAGCCTTCCAGCAACTCGAAGTTCTTCTTAATCCCATTTTACAGCAGACATGTACAAATAACCTGTAAGATAGAGATAGAGTATGTGGAACTTGATTAAAAACAAAACAAAGAAACAATGCATTGAGTCGTGGTCGTAGAAAAGTGTATAAATTCTTTGAGAAAAGGATGCTGTATTTGGATGCACCTCCTGTCAGTCATTTTATAGACACTGTACTCTTCAGGCTGCTGTAGATCCTGGGGGCGGAGCTTCACGAACATGGGCGGGAATCCTTTGAATGTCGAATCCACCTGACTGTTTGTTTTTTTTTTTCAGACCAAATCGTGAAAAAAAAAAGACTAATCTTATTGTAAACGCACCTTTAGAATCAAACTGAGCGTACTTCTGCGTGGCATGGTCACGGTTTCTAGCTCGACACGCTGCTAAATACAAAGTTCACGCTGTATCGTAGGCCCAGTATAAACAGCACATGGGAGGCATTTCAGTCTGACGTTAAAATCCAAGCCTCCACAGACTGCCACAGAGTGTAGAAATGAAAACCTCACTGGATTAATGAGCTTTATGTGATTGCATGCAGTGCTAATGCATGTTTATAATATTTACAGATATTTATACATGTACTCAGAAAGCGCAGAAATGTGCCGTGATGCTTTCGGGTACACAATGAGTGTTACGCCAATGAAAATACGTGAACCTGAGTACACCGAATCGAGCGCAGTCATTAGCTAGCGGTTGTTTATGGAGGGCAGCGTTGGATCTAGGTTGGATGTAACAGCTGAGGTGAGATGAGCGCTACGTCCTGTCTCCTGATGCTGCAGCGCGCCGAACAAGCCCAGTCCTCTCATTAAGACACACCGAGTGCAGAGCGCCAAAATGCGCCAAACGGACAAATCGTGCTGTTTCGACTTGTTAAAAAAAGACACTATCCTCCTGTTAATAAATCAGCATGTACACCGAACCCACACCTAATTTAAAACCCTCTCCGCCTGCGCCGTTAGCCGGAGTCCGGCGTCTGAAATGTGTTATTTAAGGCTTTGTGGCGAGAGACAGAGACGGCGGGCGAGAAGGCTTCTCCGCACCTCTGGAGGTGGTCACATGAAAATAATGAGAGATAGAAGGATGAAGAGTTCAAGCTGAGGGAGGAGGCAGATTGAAATAAAAAACCCACGGCAGGTGGAAAGAGGAGTGCAGAGTATAAGACGGACTGGCTGGAGTCGGAAGAGAGGTGCAGGGTGAGATGTGGGATCGCTGAAACCGCAGGCCGCTGAGTAATTAGCTGTTTGGTGAAGGCGCGTTGGTGAAGGCGCACGCTGTCAGAACGGGTTATGCTGGCTGGAGGAGTTGTGCGAGGATGAGCTGTTGCAGGTTGGCGTTTTTTTTTTTTTTTTTTTAGAAGCTATTTTTAAGAACAGTTGTGAAAATGAAGCACATTAGCCATATAAAGCCCTTTAATTAGAGGCCACATGCTCGGAGGAGAGTTCCTGTGAAATCCGAGGTGTAAATTTCCAAGAATTTTTGCTACTGTGAAATTTGATACTTCCTTTTTATTTATTTATTTATTGCAGTTTAGTAGCAAATTTCTTGTGTCTTGGTTTCATCGCAATTCTCTCTCCAAAGATGTAATTCTGTTACATTGATACCTTTTTTTTTTTTTTTTTTTTTTTTTTTTTTAAATTGAATAAAATATATTAACAAATCAATTGAAATCACTTTTTTCTATGTGTATAAAAAGTGCAAGCTGTTTTATTCTCATGGGCTACAGAGAACTTTGTCTTTCACACAGTTACACGTTAAACAGTTTTGCCTCCATGGATATGCGACTTGGGGCGTTTCTACATAAAAGTGTAAAATACAGGGTGGAGTCAATTCAAATGAATTAATTTATCACCCACAGCATGATTAACTCCAGCCTGAAATACACTTGACGTGCGTCAGTTAATACTGATGAAGGGCAGGTACTAAATTTGCAGAAGCCGATTTTTCCATTTGAAGACAAAAATTGTACCAGAAAGTTTATTAAAACGATGACATAATTTTATATTAGCTATTCTCCGGCATGTTCGTGGCTCAGGTTTCAGTCAGCATTTTAATAAAGAGATAAACATTAATAGATATTTAACAGACATAGTTTTACTCTTCTGGGAGACTTTTAGAGGTCCGAACTCACCACAACTATCTAAAACGGCGAGCACCTGCAAAAATGTATCCCTTAACAAACCCAAATTTTATTCATTATCAGGACCTACGTTTTCAAATCACCACGGAAGGTAGATTTTCTCACTTTCTTAAAAAATGAAGGCGATGGAAAATCGTATATTTTTTATTTATTTATTTTCTGACTTGCTTACTTACTGAAGTACTTACTTACTAACTTACACTTATGTACTAACTTACTTAATTATCTACTTATCCAGCCACCTATAATTTTGTT
>CM074924.1:2547111-2558012 GCA_037576815.1 Pangasius larnaudii | reverse complement strand
CAAAAAAAAAAAAAAAATTTTTATTTTTACCCCCCCCCCCCCCCCCCCCCCCCCCCAAAAAAAAAAAAAAAAAAAAACGTCTAGCTCATGATCTACCGCAGCTCAGATAATTTGCCTCATTAAATTCATATCTCGCCATGGGTGATGGCCTCTTGAGAGCAGGAGGAAACTGATTTCCCCCAGAGGCTCTTAAGAAGTTCGGTGTTTCGTTTGCATTGCGGGATTGTTGCCATCTCTGATTGGCAGTGGAAAGTTTTGTTTGTTTTTTTTCCAGTTAGAAAAGACAGAGGACAGCATCTCTGTTTTTTTTTTTTTTTTTTTTTTTTTTTTTTAATAAAAGGTCTGTACCCAGACAAAGCTAAAATAGGAATAAACAAAAATATTGGAAGCACAGTGATTCTTATTGCTCCCAAAAAGATGTTTTGGGATGACTCAGAACCCAAAACAGATGCAGCTCAGCCTTCATACTTGAGGCCATTTTTAAAAATTTTTGAGGTTAAAAGAATTAACACTGGGCTGGAAATAACTAGAATTAATCGAGTAGAATGAATATCATCCACACAGTCACACACACACACACACACACGAACAATCGCAAAGGTTAACCTTTCTGCATTTTCTTCCATCTTGGTATGAAGCGAACGAACTGAACCTCATCACCCTTAATTAATGTGATCACGTTCTTTATTAAAACATTACAGCTGCTACCATCACACTGATTCCTTGTGCAGTTTGTCTCCATATTCTAACCCTTGTCCTTGGTTGCGTTTGTCCTCCTGTCCACAGAAAAGAAGGAGGTGACGCAGAGTCTGGAGAACTACACGTCTAAGTGTCCTGGAGGGATGAACGTCATCACACTTCCAGACGGACTCAAACTGGCCCCGGTGCCCTTGACCAAGCTGCCCATTGTCAGGTGGGTGGGACGCATCCCAATCCAGTGAAGATACAGCTACAGGTTTACGATTTTTCTTAGATTCATGAGTGTAATTGGTTAAAAGGTTTTCAGGAACCCACTGTGTATCTGAGTGACCTTGCAAAGAAAAAAAAAAAAGAGAAGGAAAAAAAAAAAGCTAACCTAACGTGCATACTTATTGTATAACTTTATAATTGGGTGGCTGCTACATGGAGGTTGACGTCGCAGGTGGAGTCGCAGGTGGAGTCGCAGACAGAGAGCTGTCAATCAACTATGCTCATTAGAATATTAGACCACGCCCATTGGGACAGTTCTCAGAACAGTGTGATCAGTGAGTTCAGCTGATTTTGTTTGAGATTTTTCTTAAAGACACTATATTCAATTCAATTCATTTTTATTTGTATAGCGCTTTTTTTTTTTTTTTTACAAAGGTCATTGTCTCAAAGCAGCTTTACACAAACAAAAGTAAAGTGAAATGAGTGTGTGTGACGAATATTGAATATTGAATTTGAAAACATACAAAACATACAAAAATGTACAAAGTAGCAAAACATGACGTTTGTGTGACCGTGTGTGTTATGTTGGAAAGGTTTTGAGTTCCAAAAACTATCGATTCAAAAAAAAAAAAAAAAAGAATAACAACTTATGTAAAAAAAAAAAAAAAAATTGTGTTTTTGTTTAATACCGGACTCTTAGTTTTGTGATCGATCTTCCAGTTTCCTCTTCATTTCTCTGGTACGTAGGTCGTGTGCTGAAGTTGAAAAATTTCCTCAATTTCTCGGCAGGAAAGTGATTTGAGCGTTCCTCCCCGACGGCGTCGTGTCTCACACGGCGTCTTCCTCTTCTCCTCCTCACCGCTCTGTCTCTGTCCCTCTTTCCTCTCCCCCTAAAACGGATGAACAGTTTTTACATGGCAGTTTGAGACCCTGCGTGCACAATTACTTTTAATGAATTATCGCTTCCCCCCCCCCCGCTCGCCGTTTAAGAAATCATTGTCTCGTTAGAAGAATAAATGTCACCGTTAACGGCCTCGGCTCGCTTTGGCATTAGCGTTCTGCCACATTTGGGGTCGTAAGATTAAAGAGTTCATTTTGAAGTGATGCAGTGTTGCAGCGTTCTCCATCAATCTGGAGTCTCCATGACAGCTCACCTGCTGAAGATGTTTACGTTTGCTCGTTGGATTTGTTACTTAAAGAACATTTTCACTTCAAGCACAGTCAGTCTTTACTTTGGTAGGAAATATTGCATTTCGTTTGGGTGACTGTGTGTGTAGGTGTACAACGTGCTTTAATCTGTCCATTAGCACGTTTCAGTTACATTTTGTCATTGCTGCGACTGTATCTGTAGAGTTTGGCGTCCTCCTATTGGTGGCTTGTAGACAAGAGTTGTAGCAACGTTCACATATCTGAGACTTTAATCAGAAATTTATGACACTGCCAGAACTTTGGCGCCGACGAGCACGTCACGTTAAAGTGCCTTTGAAATCATTATTGGTGTAAAAATACAAAAAAATTAGTCTTGTTTTAATTTTATAGCTCATCGCAACAAAGCTTTTGGTGATTTATACCAAGGCAAAACTTTGTGATCGTCCAATTAAATGATCCCTAGAATCGTATAAGCCCCGCCCACAGAGGCGTGTCTTGTTCTACAGTAGTCTCTCGTTAGCTAACATGGTTTGTTGGTGCGTTTTTTTTTTTTTTTGTTTTTTTTTTTTGATGGCTGTTTTGAAGTGGACGGATTTGAAAGTGATTGCGGTTATGCAGCAGGAACGATTCACAGATGTGTTTTACCAACAGATGTGTTTTAGCTTCTCCATCAGTAAGAGTGAGTAAAAGGCCCTTGTTAATCTATTTAGCTGGCTCGCTAATCTGATGCTAAAACTAGATTTTGTGTCTTCTTACTGAAAAATCAGTACAAGACCTCCTAAATTTCAGCGTGTCTCCTTCTTTCTCAGCCAGAAATGACTGTCCAGTGATTCTCTTAGCATCTTCCAGAGTCATCACGTCCACGGCGCTGTTACAAACTTCCCAACCCTGCTGACTGTTCGTGCCCGAGGCCATGTTGGTCTCCTGTGTTGAGGGAAAGCACTAAGAAACACCCACACTGTGGATAAATGAAAGTAAACGTCAGTCTTTTCCTCCCACAAGGGGCTGTTAGACTTGCGCTGACCGCGCATGTTTTGAGGCGTCGCTAAAGGTGGCTCGCTGATGTCCGATGTACTGAAAGTTGACAACTTTCTCCGTCTGAAATCCTTCGTTTCTTTAATTGCGGTTCACAACACTACCAAGTCATAAACAGCAAAGCACTAACTTTTGCATAACGTGACACAATGAGCTTTTCTGGACAAGATTTGCAACTTCTCATCTTTCAAAAAAGATTCAAGGACAATATCCTTCATCAAAATGCTCCAGAAAAGGTCTGTGGTTGGTTGGTTGGTTGGTTAGTTGGTTGTAATGTCACTCGAATGGTGTCTTTCTGTGAAAGTAGGCGGGTCTTAGTCATATGTTGTTGAGGAGATGTACCAGGCTCTGTAGCGAAAGCTAAAAGACTGACTTCTGATACTAGCTGTAGCGTAACTTCCCATAGCATTACCGTAACTGCCGGAGTAGTACGGCTACCGTAATTACACTAACAATTATAGTCCTAGAGTCCGAATCAGTGTGAAATTGGTTCTTTTGGTTCCATTGCTATTTGATTTGGTTTGCACATTAAAATAAAATGGCTGAGGAGAGTGTAGAGCTGATCATATCCTTGTAAAACTCTTGTTCGTTGAGGTAAACAAATCAAGGTCAAGTGTCAGTGTCAAAATCAAGTGCGTAGAAAGCGCAAAAAATCATATCAGTGAATTTGTGTGGAATTCCGAGATTCCGAGTCGAATCACTTTCTCTCTGAAGAGTCCACTTGGAAGCGGACCAACACCAGGCGCTCTCGGACCCAAGTGGTGTGTTCTGTCCCGCCTACAGAGCCGCACTGAGGCGGGGAGAGAAACACACCAGGGGTCCGTTAAAACTGCTCAAACGCAGCAAACTGTATGTGAAAGCACCCTAATATTCCTGTCTCTTCTCTCTTCAGGTCCGTGTCTCTGCTGAATCTGCCCGCAAGTCTACGTCCACATAAAGTGAAGGGTCTGCTCGGGCCGAACGTCAGCTCTGCCAGCCCCTTTATCTACTCTCCCATCAGCATCCACAACAGAGGAGAAGAGCGCTCCAAGAAGATCGGTGCGTCAATAACACCTCTTTCCAAAAGCCTCACTTCCTTCCACAAGCGTTCTTCCTGTTCCGAGTGTAGTGACAGGAATCTGGACCGTAGTGGAGGGCCAATTCTGAAGAATCATACACATGTTCTAGAACTGTTCCATTCTAGAGCACCGTCTTTTGATATTTAGGAGAAGGTTCCTCTAAGGCTGCCGTAGAACTCTAGTGTACCGCAGTTCAAAGGGTTCTGGGAATCATAGGCGTGTTCCAGGTCTTTTGATGTTTTTACGAGAAGTGTCCAATAAGGGTGCAGTAGAACTGTAATGGATTGCAGACATGTTCTAGAACACTGTTCCGTTCTAGAACGCCATTCTTTGAAGTCTGGAGAGGGTTTAAGAGAAGAGAAGATTCCAGCGTGGTTGCTGTAGAGCTCTAGAATACCTGTCAGAATCATAGTCATGGGTTCTAGAACACCACTGTTTCAAGCCCTTTGATGTTTTATGGGAAGATTCGAGTGAGGTTGCATGTGGAACTGAGATGTGTTCTAGAGATGTGTTCTAGAACCAAATTATGTTGTAAAACCTGATTATCCCAAATACTTTTATGAAAGGTTTTCGGTAAAGTTGCGTTGGAACTAGAATGTCGTTCCATTCAAGAACACTGCTGTTCCGTGTCTTTTGAGGTTTATGCCCTGGCATACCGCCGTTCAAAGGGTTCTCGGAATCATAGACGCATTCGAGAACACTGCTCAGTTCTAGAACACCACTGTTTCAAGTCTTGTGTTGTTTTACAAGCAGATTACAGTAAGGATGCAGTAGAACCGTAGCGGAACGCAGTTCAAAGAATTCTGAGAATCATAGACGTGTTCTAGAACATCGTTCCATTCTTGAGCACAATCGTCCCAAGACTTGTGATGTTTTGACGAGAAGATTCGCGCAAAGTTGCGTGAGAACTCTACAGTACAACGGATTCTGGGGGAATCATAGAGGTGTTCTAGAGTATTGTTCCATTCTAGAACTCTGCTGTTCCGAGTCTTGCGCTGTTTACGAGAAGATTCCGTATGAAACCCTGAGGTATTTTTGTAGCTCTCTGTTCCCGGTGTGCAGTTTTTTTAATCCAGCTTTGAGTTTTCACAGCTTCCATGGGAGAGATGACCTTTTATCGTGAAGATTGACAGTTAAGAGAGAGGAAGGTGCTGAGTTCGCCATCTTTTGTCGCAGTGCAGTCGTGTGGAGTCAGAACTTCCGAACGGACGGATGAAGCAGAATCCTCGTTGACGTTCTAACCGGTTTAGTGTCACAATGAGCACGTCAAACCATAAACGAGAGGGCCGTCCTTGCCTTTGGGACTGAATTGCTGGCTTCGCTGCACAATGCAAATATAATTAGAGGAGAAAGATGAGTAAAATTATTCACTTACTATTCAGCTTACTTCAGAAGACATCAAATGGTACACTATATAGTCAAAAGTTTGTGGACCCCTGACCATCACACCCATATGCTCTTGTTGAACTTGTTGTCCTGTTCCAGATTTATTCCCCCTTTTGCTGTTATAATGAGCTCTGCTCTTCTGCGAAGTCTTTCCACTAGACTCTGGAGTGTGACTGTGGGGATTTGTGTTCATTCAGCTACAAGAGCATTAGTGAGATCAGGCGCTGATGTTGGGATGTTGAGGAGATCTGGGGTGCAGTCGGTGTTCCAGTTCATCCCAAAGGTGTTCAGTGGGGTTGAGGTCAGGGCTCTGTGCAGCACACTCGAGTTCTTCCACTCCAACCTTCATGCACCATGTCTTCATGGAGCTCGCTTTGTCATGCTGGAACAGGTTTGGGCCTCTTAGTTCCAGTGAAGGGAAACTGTAATGCTACAGCATAGAGAGACGTTCTATACAATTGTTTGCTTCAAACTTTGTGGTAACAGTTTGGGGAAGAACCACATTTGGGTGTGATGGTCAGGGGTGCACATACTTATGTCCATATGGTGTACTTTGACAAAGTTGACAAAATAGTCTGTGATCTTTATGGACTTTCCTCCAAACTGCTGACTCCATTTAAGCCTCAGTGTCCACTGTAGCCTCAGGTCCATGTTCCCGGCTGACAGGAGTGGACATCAGTCTCTTGGTTCGACATGTTGTGTGTTTTGTGTTGCTTTTCTGCTCACCGTGGTTGTAAAGAGTGGTTATTTGAGTTACCGCTGATTCGTGTTACACTGAAAGTGCAGTCCATTCGAAATGAAAATAAAATCTTCTTGGTGATTCTTTCTTCACACCAAGAGAGCCTTCAGCCATGGACGGTTCCTCTCCCTATCTGTTTTACTTCGATTTTTTTTTTAATTACATATCGCTGACGTCCTTTAGAAGTTTCCATCCTGTATGATCATGCCACCGCCCCCCAGTTTTCTGTTTTTTCCTAAATTCCCATCGAGTTGGATATTTATTTCACCGTATTTATTTTTGGCTCCGGAGAGCTCTGAGGATTTTGGCAGCCGCGCGTCGTGGACAGATGGCTGTTCTGCATGAACTTACTGAGGCTCTTTCAAAAGAAATAAAGTTGTGCGATTTTTAGGCTGCCAGCTTCTTGCTCATCTCGGCTCCCGCTGCCAAGCGAGCACGGCATCGATCTCGGAGGCAATGTTCTCACAAGCGTCGTGCTTTTTCTGTGGTGCGGTGACCGCGAGCGAATCCCCTGTTTAGCTTCTGGAGTTTTGGACAGGGCTTTTTGGATGGTCAGTGTGACTCTCCGGGCACAAACACACTTCTCCAGTTAAGGGCTAAGGGTGATTCCAGCAATCATGACCATCAGATGTGTCTCGACTTCAGAGCAAAGTCCAGAATGGCTCCATGAAGGCTGAAGATTGAGTTGTCTATTTCTATCCGTCTCTAGGTGGATCTAATTAGCGGGAATCTCTACGGCTGGCGTAAATAGACCATGACGAGCCAGTTGAGGTGGTAGAAGAATGTGTAGTCTGGCAGCCATGTTTCTTTCCACGCTTTTTTTTCTCTGATCTGTTTATCAAAGTCAAGCTTTTTGTCATAACAGCGTTTGGCCCATGAAAGTCTCACAAGCAAATTAACCTTCATTTCAAAGGAAAGTTTTGTGTCGCGGATTAAAGCGCCGACCTGCTTTATCTTCTGGTCTTCTGATCTCGTCTTTATCGCACCTTTTTATTTTTTCTGAAAATTTCTAACGTGACTGTGCTTTCAGAGAGACGTGAGGGCTACAGCTGGTGTTTAAGCCCCGCCCCTTTAATATAGCAATCATTTTGATGAGAGAACAAACGCAAAAGAGAAAGAAAGAACTAAAGAATGAGCTAAAGGATGGAAGAAGAAATGAATGAAGGAGAGCGAACGAACGAACAAATGAAAGACTAAACGAAGAGAGAACACATGAGCGAAAGAAGGAACAAATGATACTTGATCCAATTTAGTTCATGTTCTCGCTTACGTTATAGCAGCTGTCATTCCCTCACTTTTTTTTTCCTCTCTTGAAGTTAATAAGACAAAAAAAAAACATCTTGTTATCTTTTGAGAAACTCTAACGCGTAAACTCCTCTGTCCGGAAGATGTCAGAAAACGTAGTTACAGCTTTACCTCTGACTGTTACAAAGCCCTGACACTGGAGACTCCTTCCACAAGTGTTAAATAGTTGTTACTATAGAAACGTTAAAGTATTAGAACCAGCGCATTAATATAAACCTGTGATTCGCAGCTGCGCTACTGTCAGAGCTGCAGTTATAGAAAATGAATCAACACCTTCTGACTAATCAGAGCAGCACTGTTGCGATTTTATTTATTAGCTAATACTCTGTTATTTGATGTAACGTCTTTTTTTTTTTTTTTTTAACATAGCAACAGTTACACGGCATCGGTACATAATTTTCGATTCCGTCGTGTGAGTTACTGTTCACCAAATTTAGGCCACGCACGATTTGCTAGCACTTTTGCTAGTTAGCTAAGGTTCTTGATACGTGACGTGTGAAGTGTTTATGTAGCTCCGCCCACCTGAAACAAATCAGCAACAATGTAGCGTCAGAATGTTTATATGAAGATTGAAGAAACACTTTATAAAACAAACCACATCTAATATAATGTGGCATCACTTTTTTGTAAAAATTTTTTTGTCCTCCGCTAAGTCGCCCCCCCCCCGACCCCAAACCCCCCCCGCTCTTGTCGCTTTCCCACAATGCCATGCTTGCGGTGTCTCCATGCCCAGCGGCCACTACTAAAATCTCTCCATGTTTAAATCATCAAAGTGGGAATCAGTGAAAGCGTGTCAGCCGTGTCTGATTCACTGCCTCAATTTACCTCCCACAACACACACACACACACACACACACGGATGTTGATACAATCCTGCCTTCAGACCTCAACACCAAACACATCACACCTATGATCACTTTCATTATTTACACTCTAATGATGTGTGTGTGTTTTGGAGGTGAGGTGTGTGTGTCGTGTGTGTGTGTTTTGGAGGTGAGGTGTGTGTGTCGTGTGTGTGTGTGTTTTGGAGGTGAGGTGTGTGTGTCGTGTGTGTCAGTCTGTTCTTTATTTCTCTTCAGTTTCTCAAGTGTGGATGTGTGTCAGGTTCATTTTGCCATTCTGTGTGTGCATGTGAGCGTGTGTGCGTTTGTGTGTGCGCGCGTGCGTGCGTGTATGTGTGTGCGTATGTGCATGTGAGCGTGTGTGTGTTTGTGTGTGTGCGTGTGTGCAAATAAGCGTGTGTGTGTGTTTGTGTGTGTGCGTGCGTGTGTTCATGTGAGTGTGTGTGTGTTTGTGTGTGCGTATGTGCAAATAAGTGTGTGTGTGTGTGTGTTTGTGTGTGTGCGTGCGTGTGTTCATGTGAGTGTGTGTGTGTTTGTGTGTGTGTGTGCGCGCGTGTGTGTGTGTGTGTGTGTGTGTGTGTGTGTGTGTGTGTGTGTGTGCGCGCATTATGGGTTGCTCAACCTCCTGCCACAGAGCAGGGCTGAGTCACACACACGCCAGATGTCTGTGGAGAGAAGCCCTTTATCAGTGTGACACACACACACACACACACACACACACACACACACACTTTTGTGGACTTTTTGCAGTAAAAGCTGCACTTTTTGTCTTCATGAGCAGCCGGATGGCCTCAGAAGGCTCCTCTCATGTTTTGATTCCTGTTTTACTGTTAAATTGTGTTCGGTGTGCTGATGGCCACAAGCACACGCCAGTACCTTCCTCACGTCTCTCTCTCTTTTAGTCTGTTTTTCCTTCTGCTTTTCTTTCATTCCCTTTATAAATGAAGATGTAGTAAGTAATCAAGTCAGTAATGATGGATGGAAAGAAAATCGAAAGAAAGAAAAAAAATCAAAAGATAGAATGAAGGCTAGAAAGAAAGAAATAATAAAAATGGAAAGGAAGAAAACAAAATACAAAGAAAAAAGAAAGAAAAAAAGAATAAAACTGGAAAGAAAAACTAAATAAAATTGAAAGAAAGAAAAAAAAATCAAATATACAGAATAAAGAGAAATTAAAGAAAGAAAATCCAATCAGAAGGAAAACAAGGCCACAAAAGAAAGAAAGAAAGAAAGAAAGAAAACCAAAAATACATAAAACGAAATGAAAAAAAAAATAGATAGATGATGGAAAGATAAATGGATGAATGAAATGCGGAAGAAAGAGCGAGAGTTGAAAAGACATCAAATCAGAAAGAGAGAGAAAGAAAAACAGAATACGGTTAGAAAGAATTTTAAAGAAAATAAATATTTATGCCGTGTTTTGTTTATAAGTTAAAGCTACAGTTTGGACTTTAAACATGAAAAAGGATTTGAAACTGATTAGTGTTTTATTTATTTTTTTTTCTTGCTGAACCGGAAACACGTTTGTTTTCTCGCAGTCCTCCGGTTTATCCACTGACACTGTGGCATTTATATCTTTAGCCAGTTGTGAAGCTGTTCTAGCTGGAGAACTCATGATGGCTGGTTCTTCATGTTCTCCTCTCAGCTGAGAGCATCTGATCACCTCGCTGCGTAACGAATATTAAGTGCTTTAGCTAGCATGCTGCAACGACAGGCTAGAGAACAAAATACGCAGATTAGATAACAAAATATGTGACACACACACACACACACACACACTCACTCATGATAGGTCTTGAGGGATTTCTGGGTCATTTCCTTGATGCCACCAGAGGTACAGATGAATTCAGGAGCCATCATGAGCTCACTTCCTGTCTAAACCATCTGCCTGATTAATCTCCCCATACACACTATAAAGCATGTAGTCAGAATCTGTGTGTGTGTGTGTGTGTGTGTGTGTGTGTGTGTGTGTGTGTGTGTGTGTTTTCGCAAAGTGGCTTCCTGGAGCGCAGGCGAACTCTTAGCGCCCAGGTGGATTGAGCTGAGATCGACGAGTCACTGAGAGGAGTCGATATGGCTGAAGTGAAGTGTGGCTCACCACAGGCATGCTGGGATATGGTCCAGGTGTGATGCATAGGCTTCGGTCGTAAAAGGGTCTTTAACAGGTTCTCAGGGAGACTGGACTCTTTACACAGCAGATTCAACACCACCTGCCGTCTGTCAGGATACAGTTCACTATAATCCCTTAACTTCATTACATTTCACAGTGAAGCAGAAAACAAAACGCAAATCTTTCCGAAACAAAGGCCTGATTTTCATATCACATTTTACTGGGAATGGGAACTGTGGTCTGACTGGTTACGGTCTTGTTGGGAATGGGAACTGTGGTCTGACTGGTTATGGTCTTGTTGGGAATGGGAACTGTGGTCTGACTGGTTATGGTCTTATTGGGAATGGGAACTGTGGTCTGACTGGTTA
>CM074924.1:2513930-2529487 GCA_037576815.1 Pangasius larnaudii | reverse complement strand
TGTGTGTGTGTGTGTGTGTGTGTGTGTGTGTGTGTGTGTGTGAGAGAAAGAGAGAGAGAGAGAGAGAGAGAGAGAGACAGAGAGAGAGAGAGAGAGAAATACACACTGATGTGTTACTGTGTGCCATAAGAAGTGAATCAGCTGCAGGGATGGTTTAGAGATCTATCTATCTATCTATCTATCTATCTATCTATCTGTCTGTCTGTCTGTCTGTCTGTCTGTCTGTGTCTCTGTTCTTCTGTCTCTGCATGTCTGCCTCTCTTCCTTTCTGTCTGCCTCTCATTCCAGCTGTCAATCTGCCTTCTGTCTACCTCTCTATCTGTCTTTATCCATCTATTTGCCTGTCTATCTGTCTCTCTGTCTGTCTGTCCATCTAATTGTCTCTCTGTCAGTGTCTCTCTCTGCTCCTTTGTCCATCCATCCATCCATCAATCTGTCTGTCTACCTGTCTATCTGCTGCTCTATCTGTCTTTGTCTGTACATCTCTCTCTCTCTCTCTCTCTCTCTCTCTCTCACTCACACACACTCTCTCTCTCACACACACACACACACACACACACACACACAGACACACACACACACACACACACACACATTAAGCGGTGGTGTGTTTCCACTCTGTAGCTGCATATCAGAGATGAAGCTCGAGCCTCTTCTTCACCAGGTCCGTTTGCTGTGTTCTGTTTAATTGCACTCTTCACTCAGGAGTGCACACTTTGGTGAAACGCACACCAAGTGCACACTTTCCCCACAACGCTGCTCCATTAACGGTGTTCATGTACACGATCGGTTAGCGTGAGGTCGCTCACCCTGCGCCAACTGGCCGGTTGTAACGCTCCTGCCTTCTCGTGATTATTACCGGCGTGTGGAATGTGTGTTCAGGATGAGAGCAGCATGGTGAAGCCGAAAAGGTTCTGCAGCCGAGTGTGTCTGTGCTCGCCTCAGCTCTGCTCCTCTGGGAGATGATCAGTGACCCGCACAGCGCTGCCGTTACTCCGCTTTCTTTTTCTCTCTGCGTGCTGAGTGTGGAGCGGCAGTGTGACTGCTCGGGTCTCCGCGGTCAGGCGAACGCTTAGCAATCAGCAGGAAGTGCTGCGACATTTTGGGATGCTCGTATTTATGAGTGAGAGTATAGACAGACACACACACACACACACACACACACACACACACACACACACACACACGAAATCCCTTTAGGGTTTATTTTATATAGAAGACAGACAGAAAGCAGCAGGAGGTGATAGATCTCTGTGCACTGCTCAGGCTGCTCCTTATGAATGAATACAGGCTTTTTGCTACTTTACATTCTTGTGAAAAATTGAACATGCTTTTCTTTTTACTCCGAGTCATGTTTGGTGTTTGATGTCGGCTTCTTCCGCACTGGAATCGGCTCAGCTCCTGGGGATTTCTCAGCGCCTTTTAAACAGACACACTGATGTGTGCGAATGTTACAGTAGTGCGTAGACATTTCGTACACCGCAATCTCATATCAGAACTTTAACAAGGTCAGACAGGCCACGCCCATGAGAGACGAACTCCAGGTGGAGAAGAGAGAGGTGTGAGTGTGAAGGCAGGGTTGCAGAGCCTGGCCTGTGTTTAGAATCAGGCTGTGCTGATTCACTACAGTGTGTGTGGGGCAAAGGTTCCTCTGTCATGGCTCTGACTCATATTGTCGCTCTGTTGCTTTAATGCGCTGTTCATACGTCAGATTTTTATAGACCCTGTCTAGATCTGCCTGCCTGCCTGTCTGTCTGCCTGTCTCTCTGCCTGTCTGTCTGCCTGCCTGCCTGTCTGTCTGTCTGCCCGTCCATTTGTTTGTCTCTCCATCTGTCTTTCCTTCTCCGCATTTGACCTTCTGTCTGCCTGCCTCTCCCTTTGTCCCTGTATCTGTCTGTCTCTCTGTCCATCCATTTGTCCCTGTGTCTGTCTGTCTTCCTGCCTGTCTCTCTCTCTCTCTCTCTCTCTCTCTCTGTCCGTCCATCCATCTATTTGCCCATCTGCCCATCTGTCTGCCCATTTGTCTATCTGTCCACTTTGTTGATCTGTCCATTTGTTTGCTTTTCTGTCTGTCTGACTTTCTGTCTATCTGCCTGTCTATCTGTCCGTGTTTGTCAGTCTGTGTATCCTTCTGTCTGTCCTTCTGTCCATTTTTCTGTTTGTCCTTCTGTCTATCTGTCTGTCTGCCGATGTCTCCACCTGTAAGTCTGTGTCTGCCTGCCTGTGTGTTTCTGAATGTCTGTCTGATTGTCCGTTTGTTTGTCTTTTTGTTCATCTGTCTATTTGTCTGATTGTGAGGTTATATCCATCTGTCCATCCCCCTGTCCTTTGTTTGTCTATCCTTCTCCCTGCTTGCCTGTCTGTCTGCCTGTGTTTCTGTGTTGTGTCTGTCCGTCTCTTTGTCTTTCTGTTGTGCTGCTCCTCTGCCCCTCTGTCTGCCCCTCTGTCTGCCCCTCTGTCTGCCCCTCTGTCTGCCCCTCTGTCTGTCTGTCTGTATCTATCTGTATTTCTGTCTGCATCATTCTGTTTATCTGTCTGTTTGCCCATTTGTTCATCTGTCTGTCTGGCCTTTCGTCTGTCTGTCTGTCTGACCCTCCTGCCCTCTTTATTTCTGACCCATGCTAATGATGTCCTCCGTGTTGTGTTAGTTTGACGATTGTCAGTTGTCATCTCAGTCTTTCCCTCTGCGTGGTGCTGAGCGATGTGCAGCTCGGTACGATTCCACACCAGCCAGTCGTCTCACACACTCTACAGCGGATCAGTACTGGCTGCGCACGGCGTGGCATGACTCTGTCATTTAACAAAATAAAACAAGTATGATGGTGAAGAACAATGCGTCTCTCTGTGAATTGGTTTATTTTCGTTTGCTTTGGTTTGCTGGATCGCAGTGGGATTGTTTTCGTTGCATCTCTATATGATCGGATGTTCTGTCTATTTAAAGCTTCTTCCTTCCTTCCTTCCTTCCTTCCAGCCCTTCAGAGCTAATCATTAACCTTGGTTGTATCTTCACTATAACATTATTTCCTTTCTCTTGCTTTTTCTTTCTTTTTTTTCTGTTAGATACTTTTTTATTTGTAAAGTCGTGAGCTGTAAGCACAGCAGATGAGTGCTTGGTCAGCTTATCCTTCAAACCGTGGGCACATTTTCTTTACATCAAATTAACCAAACCATTGGCATTGTTTCATAGAGATTATGTCCTGTGCACACTTTGTGATTTCATGACCCCATGTCATGGCAGTAAGTTATGTGCATGATTAGTAACAGTACATGCTGGATCAAGTGCTATTTTATTAGCTGCTGAATAATGAGTGTGGAAGCCATATTGTTAATATTTTTTTTATTTTTAAGTCTCTTCTCTCTGGCTTTTTATGTTGTATCCTATTGCATTTCACAGCTAAGAAAAAAAATTCCTTCAGTATTTTCTATTTCAGTTTTGTTTCTATTTACATTTAAACCTAAATCTTAAATTTAAACAAAAATCTCTGACGCTTAAGAAAAACTCTGGCTACTTTGGAGCATTAACTATATGCAGGTGATTTTAATAATCTGAATGCAGGGGGAGGAAAAAATCCACTTAAGCACGTGAATCTGAATATAAGGAACTTTCCCCATGTAAATATTAATGCAGCTTTTGGACTCTGACTACAGCCCATAGTTTACAATTGCAACTTTTTGAATTAGTTAAAATTGTGCCTAGTTTTGTTTTATTTGTGCTCTACGTAATGAAAACATGCTCATAATTTAACTGTTAGTAAACTGTTCAATTTCCTTTTTAGTCTAGTTTTTAGTCTAGTTTAGCATAGCGATGTGTTACAGAGATGTATCAAAATGAACATTTGCCCCCAAATGAACCAAAGTAATATTAACCCTTATCTTATTCTCCATTTGTTCTATTCCAAGCCTAAATGAACCCTCAGTGCTTACTGAGTGACAGATCGTTTTTTTTTTTGAACATTTGAAACCATGCGCTCTGTTTTTCAGCTCTTATGTAACGTTCACCTGCAGTGACCGTGGAGATGAAAGCAGTGTGTCTGGGCTGGAGAGGCCTTTGAACGCCTCTTCACCCCCTACCGTGACTGCTAATTAGCCAAGATTGCTGTTGCTACATGCTTCATTTGGCTTTGTGGCTGCTGAAGCCTGGAACGAAAACAGAGTGGCAGATAGACGCCAAACGAAACCTCACCTCACCAGGTGAGATTTAGCCGGCGTTCATAATCAGCTAACTACAGGTTCTTAATCAGGCTGGATCAGGCTGTGTGAAATATGATTCATCAATGTTAATACAGCTGAAGAGAAATCGATCAAAATGAGAGGCCTTGATATTGGCTGGGAACGGGTACTCAATCACTTAGCATAGTTTAGCTATAAAAAAAAAAATCTTCATAATTCTGCACAGGTGCTACAGCTGTGCAGAATTATGAAGTTTTTTTTTTTTTTTTTTTTTTTTTTTAGAAAAAGAGCTCTGTTGTGGTTATTAAACCTTTTAAACAGCTTCAGTTTTCCATGTGTAGTAGCCATTCGAGGCATCCGAGACTGACTTTATGTACAATTTGAGTGTTTTTTTTTTCCCCCCACTTGATTAAATATACATAAGATCTGAGTCAAAATGTGCTCGGCTATAAACAACAACTTCAGAGTCGTTCTTCTGCGGTTATTGTAGTTCTGATTTTACGTCAGCATTGGACCCCGGACCGAGCGTGTCCTCACTCTGCCATGGCCCGAGAAATCAGATCAAGGTTTCCAGAAGGACGGGGTGTTTGGTGAGACTGAATAATCATAGCGAAGGGACCATATTATCTTACTCCCATCCCCAATGTTTCAAAATTCAACTTGACTCCCAAGCAAAGTTTAGTCCCTGTGACTGATCGATCCGATCCGAGCTGTTAACACGTATGCAACAATATCCGATCCGTGCCAGAAGTCAGCACATTGGTTTGTAATGTAAATGCAGCCCAAATGACCAAATAACACACACACACACACACACACACGCACACACACGCACACACACGTGTCTGAATTAGAACTGGCTACAGAAATGACTTTAGATGACGGGCCACATTACGTTTATTTGGTTAAGAAACTTCAGCTCATTGGCGACGTGCCACTGGTTAAAAGTCCTGTTGCTGAGACTTGACTTCCTGTCTATCACACTGAAAGACCAATAGCGTGGCAGATTACCCATAATGCTCCACCTCGACGCTGTTTCCTGTGACGGGTAAATTTGGTTACATTTCGTACCCAGGTACTCAGGAGAAGTGGAGATTCCGTGATTCAGGCTTTGCACTGCCGACACGGCGAGCCAAGCCAGGACATGTGGGCGGAGCTAAAATTAGCGCAGCCCATCAATTGATTAAACAATCACACAGATTAATCCTGATTAGTCCTGATTAATGGCTGTGGCTGGAATTGCTTCTCTGCTGACACAAAAATCTTGTAGGCGATTGTAGTGTCTGTCAAAGTTTCTCACTCGTCTCAGAAGCGCTGTTTCGGGAGGATTTAAGAGTTTAAAGTCCCTTTTGTTCTTAGAATTTAATGTTTTAATGTAATCTTAATTTCGGTCAAAGGCAGCAGTTTAGCTTTTGGGTACGGAAATATATATATATATATATTTTATTCATTATTCTTAAATACTTTAGAGATGTCAGTCATTTTAGTCCTAGAAAGTTTTGTGAGAAAAGACTTTCATTCAAGACTCAGAAGATGTGAGTGGAATCATGATGTGTAATGTTTATTTCATAGAATCGTTTTTCTTGTGAAAGGTGCCTACAATTTTTTAAGTTGACTGTTCATTTACATCTCTAAGCCATATTCTGCCTTCCTTCCTTCCTTCCTTCCTTCCTTCATTTCATTACAATATCGTCCTATGCTCATGCATCACACAAGAGACAGCTCGAGTCATTTCAGAATAACTGATTTGAATTTTCGAGTGTTTCTTCATCGCTCACAACAAACCCATCACCACTCAGCAACCTCCAGCGAAACTCCTCCTACTTTCAGCTTGTTTCCATTTAAGTGTGTTTGATGAGGACATGCAGCCATTGACATTTACATCATGCACTGAAATAAAAAAGCTTTTTCTTCATACGTTCGAGTCTTTAAGCACGATGAGGAACTTGTTTATCGCAGTGTGGGGGGGGGAAAAAACGAGTGATTCCATTCTCAGAGGTCAAGAGCGTATAGAAAGCAGATCCTTACACTTTATTTAAAAAAAAAAAAAAGAACTATTTGCAAACACATCCTACTTTCACGAGTACAGCTCTAGACACACACACACACACACACACACACACACACACACGGCCGGGATATGGATAGTCCTGGATGTGGATTGTTTCCATGACGAGCGAAGGTGTAGCTGTATATACCGGGAGGAAGAAAAGGGATAAGAGAAAGAAAACAGCCTTGAAAACAAAAAAACAAAAACAAAAAAAAAAACCCTGACAAACAAGAGAGCAGACGATGAAGATGAACTCCTGTGTCGTCTCGTGTAACGTAATTGCTAACGCTGGACGTTCCGGGCTCTTTGTTTCAGACAGGAGTTTTCTTTTCTTGGTTGTCTTGTATTCCATCGTTCCTGCTGCAGTGTCGGTGCTGATGTAGTGATCATGTCTGCGTGCTTCTCACATCAGAGATTTATTTTAAACACACGTTCTTGTGTTCCTGTAAAGTAAGCGTCGGTTATCAACGTAGACAAAAGCAACATTTTTAATAAAATGAATGAATTAATTAATTTTAAAAAACGGCAGCAGCAAAGACTCGTTGTTTAGTGGCCGACTGTTTGTAGCTGCAGATCTGAAGACGCTGTAGGGCTTTAAGGAGAACCGTCGGGTCATGCGGAGATCTGGAAGCTTCTCTCAGATCTTCTGTTTTTCATTGCACTGGGTTCCAGGGAGCAGGAAACACAGTGTAGAGTTTTTAAGGTTGTTGAAGGATTTGGTGCGAAGCCAGTGGAATATATACAGAGTGAACAGATGGAGCTCACACACACACACACACGCACACACACACACACACACACACACACACACACACCAGCATTCCTTCAAAGATGCCTCTTGGAACTCAGAATGAGGTTCAGTTTGGATCATCTTCCAGCCTGACACTTTGCCACACACACACACACACACACACACACACACACACACACTTTCTATTAATTCTGTATTAATTTAGCCCAGTAGCTACACCTACATTTCAGTAACTGAAAGAAAAAAAAAATTCTTCCTCTATTTTTATTTTCAAATGTATTTAATATTTAATTTTATTTTATCATTATGACTCTACGATAAAACAAATATATACATTTTAACCTAAAACATGGACATTTCTTATTCTGCCTGATTTATTATTATTATTATTTTTTTAGCAGATTTTATGTATTAAGGAAAAAGTAAAAGAATGAATGAATTTAATTAGAATTAATTTAATAAGAGATTTCTGTAGTGCAGTAAAGAAGAAAATGGCTAAAAGAAATTTCCAGTGTTAAAGATGATGTTACAAAAGAATTCCTGAAAAGTATTAATTTGTCTCAAATATAAAAGTCTAAATTAGTAATAAATTCATTTGTTCAAATTTTAGACTGTAATTGAATTTTTTAAAAATGTTTTTCTTGTAATAATTAAGATCTTTTTAACCCTTTATGCATAGTGTCTACACTTATGGACACTCAATTTATGTTTATTTTATTTTATTTATTTATTTATTTTTTTAAAAAATACATTTTAGGAAAATATAAGATGTAAATTACCTCTAAAAGACATGACTGTAAATTAACCTAAACCCCTGTAGCTCTCTATTTGTTGTTCTCAATCTTTATTAAATTTGCAAATAAAAGAAAAAAAAAGAATAGAATTAAGTAAAATAAGTATTTAAAAAAAAATTGTACTAATCGTTTGTACGGATTGTAGCATGACACAACAAAAATATTTCCAAAAAATAACACTAATTTTTAAAAAAAAAAAGAGTTTTCTAAAAACTATTTTTAAATTAGTGTTATTTTTGGAAAGATTGTTTTCCCCTCGTTGTGTCATGCAACACTCCTAAACTGTATACATTTTGTATGTTTGTAAGTGATATTTTCTAATATTTTTGTCCTCAACATTAAATATTTTAGACCTGAATGTTAAACGTTTTGGACTTTTGAAGTAAACTGATTATGTAAAAAAAAAAAAAAAAAAATATTATTTCAGACTGTTGTAACCTTTTTTTAAACTCACGTTTAGCCTTTTTTTGTTGTTTTTTTTTGCATAATCCATTTACTTTTTAATTTCAGTAATATTTAGACACAATCAAAATTCACGCGTCATGCAACTTTAAGAGGAAAATGAAGAGAAAATATAAAAGGATCTGGATTTGCGTATAAATGATTTATGCCTGAAAGTGTTAAACGCACACCGATGGTGTGAACTCTAGTTAGATAATAAACAGAAATAGACTTCTTTCTACACAAGTTTGGTTTTAAATTACAGTTGAAGTGGCATTAAATAAAAAAGCTTGAAGTGACGTTGTGGATGCGCTGCAGCGAGTAGAAACAGGAGAGAGAGCGTGTGATCGGTCGGGTTTTAAAGTTGCGTTCGACTCAAATCGGGAAGTGTGAAGTCTGAACTCGGGATTATGGCACGTTTGAGTGGAAAAAGTGGAGCCGGTGATCATGAGTTTGTGACGTCTTTGCTCTCTCAGAACAATAAACTGTACCGTACAGTGTTAGAGATTTAACACTTAATGTGTCTGTGTTGATTGATTGAGCTAAAGTGCTATAAACTCATTTAAAGCAGTGAAGTGATTTACTGATGACGATCTGAGCGGCCATCTTGTTGACATGACGTCATGTGCTGAACTTAGGATTGAGGAGACCTTCCTGAGTTGAAGAGGTGTTTCTTCCTAATCAGTGATTGGAAGTTCAAAGTTCAGAGCTTTAGTGGAACGTAGAGTTTCACCGAGTACAGCGAGGACAAGCGTGCCTGCAGTTCCCCCGACAGTGTACAGGGGGCAGTGCAGTCACTTTCTGCCATCTCTTCTCTCCCTCTCTCTCTCTCTCTCTCTCTCTCTCTCTCTCTCTCACTCACTGTGTCTCTCTCCCCATCTCTGATGTGTGGAAGACGAGCCAACAGGCGTCGTTTTATTGCTGAACATATTGAAAGATGAATATTCAGCCCACACGTTTGGTAAAAGCCCGATGACTGTGTGATTCGGCTTTTTCTGTTTATTTATCTTATTGCTTTCACATGGAGTGTTGTAGAGACTTAATCTGTAGCATCTGTTTGTTTTCTGTCTCAGGGTATCTGTCACAAGTGTGTGTGTGTGTGTGTGTGTGTGTGTGTGTGTGTGTGTGTGATGTTTTTCACCTCCCGATTCCTTACTGTGCTTCTCGGTACCAGTCGTAAGCATCAGCTCTGGATCTTGATGCTAACAGGTGGTCAGTCTGTCAGTTAAAGAAACACTCTGTGGCGTCTGTAACGTGTGTGTGTGTGTGTGTGTGCGTGTGTGTGTGTATGTGTGCGTGTGTGTGCGTGTGAGGGAGAGAGAGAGATGGAGAGATAAACACGTGTGAGAATTTCACCCTCCCTGTTGAGACCCTGTTTAATATTAAACTCTTAATTCTTTAAACGAGAGCAAGAATATTCATATTTTCTATAATAATATTTCTTAATAATTCTTTAAGGGTGCCAAAAATTTAGCATTTGCATTTTCGAGAGAAATAACACCTCAGTGCTCTTGACTTCTCAGTTCTCATTGGTCAGAAGGTATCGATTATCTTCCAGAACAAATCACAGGTTCATACGAACGCGCTCGTCCTGATGCGTTATCGTTTCTATAGTAACCGCTCATTCACAGCGACGCGTACAGCAGACGCTCCACTAAAAAAAAACGTGTGTAATCGTTGATACGGCGAAGAGTTTTTCTCTTCACGTAACTTTTACGGAAGGAGTCTCCAGTCTCAGTTACGAAGCCGTGACTCTTCAGAACAGAGGAGTTTTTACGCTTTGTGGTTTCTCGTTGACGTGAGGTTTTTTTTTTTTTTTTCTCGTGGAAAGAAGGCGGTCATTGTGGAGTTGAACGTGTACACAGACATGTCGAGCTTTATAACGGATCCCTTCAGGTGCTGCTGGTTTTATTTACGACAGTAAATCTGTAAATCTGTAAATATTGCCTTCAGCACTCACTATGTTTAGAACCGCCGCCCGTTATTTATCGCACACGGAATCTCAATTTAGTATGTTGTGGGGGGAAAAAAAGTATATTGGTTTACAATCTTGTAATCCCACTGTTTGTTTATTCTAATTCTGGATCTCATAAATATCTCATAAATGTTTGATTTGGACGGCTGTAGCGGCTGTTAAGCTGCAGCGAGCAAGAGGCGAACTCCGACGATTTAATAAAATAAATCTCGCCTCATTAGGACAATCCGACACTAAAACAGAGCGATTTTCATTTTCTAGCACTTTCCGTAAGTGAAAGTTGCTTTATCATGTGTGAGGCAGCAGACGTGGCTCTGTGTGTCTCTTAGCAACTGAGCGTCATGCAGCGGCGGTGAAATGTGGATTTGGCTCGTCTCTTCGGCTCTATCTTTATAAACCTTATTCACTCCGCTGCCTTCTGTTTTTAGCCTCCTCTGTAACAGACTGTAACTTTCTTTTCTTTTTTAAAATCTAGGTAGGAAAGATTTATAAGAACACGAACGTGTTTCTGTATAATTACCACATGACTGTGTGTTGTGTAGCCAGCTAAACGTCCTAGCTTCTTTATTTATTTATTTATTTATTTTTGCTAAAAAGAAAAATAAATAATCACATTTTTACCCTGATCTTCTAGCCTGACATTCTAACATTTCTAACCTTTTCTGAAAAACCTGAATATATATATATATATATATATATATATATAATGGATTTCGATCGTCGATTAGCGACTGACATTACCTGCTAGCATAAACAAGACTAAAATTTATTTATTTATTTTTAAATGCAAAAGTATATTTATTTGTAATTTATATCATCTAGCATAGAATGACTATAAGACTGACTGACTAGAATGACTAATCAACTAGCGCTGCAACAAGACATTGAAAATAGACGTTAGATGCTAATAGTCAGCTAGCGTACGATAAGCGAATAAAAGCTAACAAACAGCATAATCAGAAAGCACAACTTTACTAGATTCCTATTAATCTGAATAGCTAGCGTAACTATCACTTTATATAACTGGAAAACATCAGCAAGCACAAGCTAGGAAATAAACTTACGCAACTGACAGTTAGCATACGTTGCTTAGAAGCTAAAAAAAAACAAGCTAGCATAGACTGACTGTATGCTAATAAGGGGTATCATCGTGTAAATCTAAACAAGTGAGGAGCTAGGCTAAGTGACACAAAAACTAGAAATAATTACACTTAGCGTTAACTGTTAACTAAACTTCAGTCAGTTATCTGCCATTTTATCTGCGATTTTTATATGCTGTTGCTAGGCAACAGGTAACTATGGACACTGAAACACTTTGCTGTTTTCTGGCTAGTTTGTAGCTTTTAACTGTTTACACAGACAATGTAAAGGAGCAGTGATGGTTAAAAACTAAATAAAGATATCAGGAATATCAACATTTACCTCAGATATGTTGATAAATTACTAAAAAAAAAGACTTTGTACAGCTAAAACTACACGGTAGTTACAGTTAGCATCAAACGCTAACTAAATTCAGTGAGTTATTCACCATTTTATGCTCATAAACACAGAAACACACAGACACATCTGTGACTAGACCTAAAGAGTTAAAGTAGCAAGAGCACTGTTGCTAGGCAACTAGCATATATATGGACGCTGAAAGATTTCTCACTGTAAGGTTAGCAGTTAGCTGTTTACACAGACGTTGTAAAGGCAAAGTGTTAATGAAAGTGACAGAAATATTGGGAATATCAACATTTACCTCAGATATATTGTTAAATTACTAAAACAAAGACTTTTGTATTACTAAAATCAGTCAGTAATTACACTTAGCATCAACCGCTAACTAAGCTTCAGTGAGTTTTCCGCCATTTTATTTTCAAACCCACACAGAAACAGAAACATGTAGGAAATTAACGTGACAAGAGTTAAAGTGGGGAGAGCGCTGTTGCTAGGCAACAGATAAATATGGACGCTGAAGTAATTCTTTGTAACTTGGCTAGTTAGCTGTTAATTGTTTATACAGGCAGTGTTAATGCTCAGCAGCGTAGAAACTGAGAATCAAATATCAGAAATATCAACATTTACCTCAGAAACAGGTTGTTAAATTATTAGAAAAAAAAAAAAAAAAACTTTTCTACAACTAAAATGACACACTTAGCATCAACCGCTAGTCATGTCTAGTTGTAGGAATCGAATGTGACTAGAGTTAAAGTGTTGCGAACGCTGTTGCTAGGCAACAGGTAAACACGAGCTCGGAAGGATTTCTAGCTGTAAGCTGGCAGTTTGTAGCCGTATTCATTTATACGGATGTTGTAAAGGCACAGTGACGATGAAAATGACGTAGGGATATCAGGAATGTCAACATTTACCTCAGATGTGTTGTTAAATTATTAAAAAAAAAAAAAAAAAAAATTTTACAACACATATTTCAAAGTAATCACACTTAGCATCAACTGCTAACTAGATTTCAGTGAGAAGCAACAACAGTAAAGAGTAAAGAGCGACACAGAGTGTCAGTGACCACGTCATCATGTGCTAAACTCTTATTAAGTCTTTATCACTTGTTAGCTACGTCGTTAGCCTGCAGGCTCAGGGGCATGTTGTGCTACATGCCGAATAGTTCTGTGTTATATTCTGTGTTTTGTGGTGTGTATTTGGCAGTTTTGTCCCGAACGTGGATTTCACTGAGCCGTGAACGTGCTGTACAGATGTACTGCATTCATATTTTTAGGTTTTGTAGCATAAATTGATTTCTCAGTCTTTAAATCAATTTCTTGAGATCCTTACACTTTGTTTAAATTGCATTTTCCACCTTTTTCATTTTCTCTCCCAGAGTCTTATTGTTGAAAGTTCTCCTTTCGAATTAAATCCCATTGTAGCGGTGGCTTTGACCTTTTTTTTTTTTTTTTTTTTTCCCACATTTTTTTTTTATTTTTATTCTTTTATCATCAGACATCTCGCCCTTTTGTCAGACGGCAGTGGGAGTGTGTGGAGGATTGTGGTGGATTTTATTGTTCCCGGTACAGGGCACGGCTGATCCGCGCTCGTCTTATTATAACTCGCGACTGCAGGGCACCAAACACACTGTCGCAAAAAAGCACAGCGCATGTCACGCTCATGCATTTTTCATTATTTTAATATAAAAGCAAAGCCCAAATGACTTTAACCTTACTGCTGCCTCTCGGTTAAACTCTCAGACTCCAAGTCAGGAGGCTTCACGCGCATTTTCAGGTTGGCTCTTCACAGGTATGTGATAATGCAGGCGGCACTGAGTCACTAAATTAAACTCGAAAAAAGGACACAAACACACTCAAAAAAAAAAAAAGAAAAGGTGAGCAAATCCGATAGCTGAGGTTCAGTCCACTTTATGTGCGTAATGCAGGCGATAATATGAAAATGTTCCCATGGAAATGACTTTGTTAGACATATCAATTCATGGAAACAAACAAACAAACAAATAAATAATGCTGTTGCACATGTTTTTTTTTTTTTTTTTTTGCTTATTCAAGTCAAGTTGCTTTATTGTCATTTCAACCGTACTCAGCTAGTACAGTACACAGTGAAACGAAACAACGTTCAGTTCCAGTGCGGCGCCGGCAAGTACACAGCTCTAATAAAAATGCGAACCTTATGACAGTAGTGCAGAAGAGTAACAATATAAGTTGCTGTAAATGTAAACATAAGGAGTAGCATCCAGGTGGAGAGTATAAAGATAATATACAGTATATAATAAATATTTGTAGCAGCAGAAATTGAATATGTGCAAAAATTGCAGAGGATGGGGTGATGTTCGGTTGAGTGTGTGTGTGTGTGTGTGTGTGTGTGTGTGTGTATGTCTTCAGTCCAGTCCCTGAGTGTTGAGGAGTCCGAAGGTTTATTTTGCAGGAAATCACGTGGACTTGTCAAGTTGCCATTTAAAAAAAAGTTAATATATGAATTAATGTATATTGCTAAAAAAAAAATGTCCATGTTTTATTTTCTTTATTTCCTTCTACTTGTATATTTGCAGTAATATAATTCAAACGACAAAAGCCGAGGGTTCAGAATCACAAGGTCAGAAGGCTAACGTTGATCAACTCCTAGTTAAAAACGCAGCTACGTCTTTAAACCCTTCCAATCGTAAAAAAAAAAAAAAAAAAATGTACATGATGTACTGTATATTACATTATTAGGACAAGTCAGATTGTCTACTTTGAAAGCGAACAAGACTGCTAAGGCAGCTGATCCAGAATAAAGTTGGGTACATTCTTAAAAAGAAAGAAAGCACTGGTGAGCTTAACAACATCGAAAGGCCTGGAAGACCACGGAAAACAACTAAAGTGGATGATTGCAGAATCTTTTCCTTGTTGAAGAAAAACCACTTCACAACATCGACAGAAGTCAAGAATACTCTGGAGAAGGTAGGAGTATCATTGTCAAAATCTAACGTTGATCAACTCCTAGTTAAAAACGCAGCTACGTCTTTAAACCCTTCCAATCGTTAAAAAAAAAATTTACGTGATGTACTGTATATTACATTATTAGGACAAGTCGGATTGTCTCCTTTGAAAGCGAACAAGACTGCTAAGGCAGCTGATCCAGAATAAAGCAGAGCTCCAGTTTCACAATCAGAACGCAGCAGGAATTGAGTCGTTGTCAGATTACTATAGGACGCAGCAGCGCTTTTAATTAAACTGCTTATTTTGTATTGTATGCTTGATTTCCTTTTTTGGTGTTGCTTGGTTACTGTGAATAAAGCTAATTTTTTATCAAACACACACACACACACACACACACACACACACACACACACACACACACAGAGTGTAAATTATTCAGCAGACAGACTGCAGTGGCACTTCCAGGCTCTGAGAGACGAGAGTTAATAAAAAAAAATAAATAAAATAACAAAAACGCTGTACGGGTTTGTAGAGAAATATATAAACATACGCTCAGCTGATTTTTTTTTTTCTTTCACACCTTGTAAAGATCACTTTGGAGATTCAGTGAGTGACTGAAAGCCAAGCTACAAAGTTTACTACCCCATCTATCACTGAGCATTGTAGGGACACGGTGCATTAAAAGGAAAAAAAAAAGGTTAATCTGCTAGTTAGTTAGTTAGTTAGTTAGTTAATCTGCTAATCTGCTAACGAGGATAGAACGAAGCTGAGCATGTAACATGCAAATCAAACTTAAATACATTTTAAACAAAAATGATGTGTGTAAGTCATATATACATGACACATACACACACACACACACACATATAGATAGATAGATAGATAGATAGATAGATAGATAGATAACATTCAAGAACAGGAAAGCAGATTAGACTTTACCAGAAAACATCTAAAAAAAAAAGCCTCCCATGTTCTGGAATAAGATTCTTTGGACTGATGAAACCAAGATTAACTT
>CM074924.1:2458422-2468422 GCA_037576815.1 Pangasius larnaudii | reverse complement strand
GCGTTTTATAGGCGCTTAAGGACGGCGTTTATCGGCTGCTCTCGGGTTTGGAGTTTGTGTGTGTGAGCTGTGTGGCAGCGTGTGGGCAGAGAGGCACTTAGAAAATAATAAACTACTAAATGGAGTGCACAGGGAGCAACTCAGACAGAGAGAGAGAGAGAGAGAGAGAGAGAGAGAAAGGAGTGAACAGGGTATGAATGGGTAAGTAAAAAGAAAGATGTGAAAGAGATGGAAAGAGAGTAAGAGTGGCATGATGGATAAAGAAGGATAGCGAGAGCAGAGCAGGAAAGAGTGTGAAGAGTAAATAAAGGACAGTAAAGAAAAGAGAGCTGGCAGATAATGATCAAGAAGGAATTAAGAGACGGAACGAAAAACGGGAGGGTGAAAGAAATAAATAAAGATATTAAGTGAGTATTAAACAAGTAAGCAGACACTAAGAAAAGCGACAGCAGGAGACGAAGGAGGAAAAAATGGAGGAAAGGACAGAGACGGGGAAAGAAAGAAAGAAAGAAAGAAAGAAAGAAAGAACGATGGAGAAAATAAAGGCGAGAGAAAGAGGACTGTTGGAATAAAAATTACAGACTGTTCACCATGAGAGGGGAGAGAGAGACGGAGAGAGAGATAGACAGAGAGATGGAGAGAGAGACGGAGAGAGAGATAGACAGAGAGACAGACAGGTTTGAGACGAATCAAAGACCGAATGTCTAGCAGAGAAGAAGCAAAAGACAGACGAGTGTCCTGTGTGACTGTTCCCTGTGGGAGAGTGAGTCCAAGTTCACGCCAAGCCCTGAGTACATTATATCCCTGTGACACACACACACACACACACACACACACACACACACACACACACACACACACCATCATTGACGAGGGCAAAATCAGGTCAGGTGATCAGCCACAGGCCTGTTAATGTACGTGAGAAAGATGGATCTATGATGCAACAAGAACAAGTGTTTTATTCCACTTAGACCTCAGCGATTCCCCAGCAATTACAATTTCTTGTTTATTAATGAGTGACACATCATACTTTTTATCCATTTATAGTTACATGAATGGATACAAGGCGAGTTAGTTTTCACTCACGTTACAGCAGTAGTGTTGGTATTAGTCGGAGGTTTATTAGTGTTTCGCTGTCGTAGACTGACTTCACACACCACGTTCCAGCCATGAAACAACTAAGGCAATATAATGTATAATAACAAGAATAAATACAGTACAAAAACAAGCTACCAGTAGGTCTTATGTTGTGTGAGTGTTGAGGAGTGTAGTGAAATAGGGAGGTGTGGGGTTATTATAACAGCCAGGTGTTGTTAGCGGGGTGTAAAGCTGATGGCTGTTTCACATGATGCATCCAGATATTTGGCTTTGAGATGGAGTAGCCAATCCACGAGCTGAGAGAACGTCAGTCAGCAGGCGAAAGCTGATTATTTGTGGGGCGCGTATTCAGCTCGTGCAGTTGTTCTTGTGAAGAAGTGGGATGCCACCGCTGTCTGGTCTCTAGCAGGCTTATATCATCAACGCACCTCCATACTGGGACGAGGGGCCTTGTGTTCAGCCTCGTCAATCAGGACAAGGAAGAGAATTGGTCCAAGTTCCCTGCGACACGCCGCACGTGAGACACTTCCATTCTGACGGGACACCATGGCGTCACACTCTCTGTCTCTGTTTGGAGGTAATTTCAGAAAGCTAAGGCACTAGCTCGGACCTATAGCAGTTATAATCAAGCAGTGCTCTGCATTTAATCCTGTTGGTTTGAATCAAAACAAATAGAAATTGAATTGAATCAAATCATGACAGAAGCTTAAATCCCAGATCGGCTTCACGTCGTTCACTCAGCCAGCGATGTGCCGTGTCCTGCCGCTCTCAGCCTGAATAGACTTCATGATGAGAACACACTCTCCAGGAGCTGCTCTGTGTGTGTGTGTGTGTGTGTGTGTGTGTGTGTGTGTGTGTGTGTTTTGTTATGGACTTGGACTCTGCTCTGAGTGGATTAAGGTGTTTAGGACAGATGGCCTTGCCTTGTGTTTGTTTGCTGTTCCCCGAATGACAATTCTCGCTCTCGCTCTCTCTCACTCTCTCTCTCTCTCTCTCTCTCTCTCTCTTGCTTTCATTCTCTCTATATACCTCTCTCTTTTTTTACCATTCCATTAAATCCTCCACTCCTCTTTCATCAGCTGTGTTTGAGTTAGTCAGTGTTTCAGGTGTGTGTAATGGTGTGTTCCTTAACTGTGTGTGTACCCGTCTTTGAAGAGGCAGGGCGAAGCGAGCGTGGAGGGCGTCCTCACCCAACTCGTCCTGGAGCACCTGCAGCTCGCGCCGCTACAGTGGGGTGAGTGATGTCAACACCGCACTGCCAACTACAACACTGTCACACCACACCACACTGCCGACTACAACACTGTCACACCACACCACACTGCCAACTACAACACTGTCACACCACACCACACTGCCAACTACAACACTGTCACACCACACCACACTACTGACTACAACACTGTCACACCACACCACACTACTGACTAAAACACTGTCACACCACACCACACTACTGACTAAAACACTGTCACACCACACCACACTACCGACTACAACACTGTCACACCACACCACACTACTGACTACAACACTGTCACACCACACCACACTACCGACTAAAACACTGTCACACCACACCACACTGCCGACTACAACACTGTCACACCACACCACACTACTAACTACAACGCTGTCACACCACACCACACTACTAACTACAACACTGTCACACCACACCACACTACCGACTACAACACTGTCACACCACACTGCCGACTACAACACTGTCACACCACACCACACTACTGACTACAACACTGTCACACCACACCACACTACTGACTACAACACTGTCACACCACACCACACTACTAACTACAACACTGTCACACCACACCACACTACCGACTAGCAGCCATGCAAGCCCAAGCCATGACACTACCTCCACCATGCTTGACCGATGAGCTTGTATGTTTTGGATCATGAGCAGATCTTTTCTTTCTTCCGCACTTTGGCGTCTCCATCACTTTGGTAGAGGATAATCTTGGGTCCAGAACATTTGTGGCTCATCTCTGTATGTCTTTGTGAATTCCAATCTGGCCTTCAGATTCTTACTGCTGATGAATGGTTTGTATCTTGTGTTTTGGCCTCTATATTTCTGCTCTCGGAGTCTTCTTCGAACGATGAATTGTGATACCTTCACCACTGCCCTGTGGTGGCTGTTGGTTGACCTGTTTGATGTCAGGTTGTTAGCACACCAGTGGTTTCTTTTTTTCAGGACATTCCAAATTGTTGTATTGACAATGTCCAATGCCTGTGCAATGGCTGTGATTTTCCATATTTTCAGCTTCAAAATGGCTTGGTTTTCACCTATAGACAGCTCTCTGGTCTTCATATTGGTTTATCCATTTTAACAACAAATGCAGTCTTCACAGGTGAAACACAGGGCTCACACCCTGAGTAGACATTCAGAGCTGTTAATTGTTTAAACAGTCAATCTAACAGGGCACACCTGGGCAACAAGAAACACCTGTCATGTTCCAGTATTTCTGATCACTTGGAAAATGGGTGGGTTCAAACAAAAGGTGACATGTTCTGCTCAAGTTGTTTTATACATCTAGATGTAAACATCAGGAAGCGAAGGCTGAAATTCTATCATCTCATATTCATCTTTTGAACTGAAATTCAAATGTCTTCAGTGAATTGGTCTGGCTGTTCCAATACTTTCAGAGGGGACTGTAGGTTTATATTAAGCCTCAATATGATGAGCCAGCTATAGGATAACTATCTGAAAGTGTCAGTGTTATATTCTACTATGTGTTCTAGTAGCACAAGCTTCCCAATTAGATAAACTATCAACACAATTTAAGGAATATGACAAATTCTACCTAGAAAGCTAGCTAATAATTAATGTAACATGCTCCAATCTTGGTGCCAACTGCTACCTTTACATTCATTTTTGGCTTAGCTTGCAATTTTGTTATTAGACTTTGTTCACCACTTACCATTCTGCTTCCTCTTTTCCTCTTCTTCTTGTATTCTTGTTTCTTTTTTGGCTTCTTGATAGGTAAGTTCTTCATTTTTGAAACATGCAACAATTCAAAATAAACTTGCTCAAATACCACGTGCTAATGCGGTGGGACCCCCTTTAAGGAGGCTCCTGATATAGCATTTTACATTACACATTTTTCATGGACACTTTTTCATGGATGTAGTGTCAGCCTCCATCACAACTTGGGGGCCCAAGCATTTGCCTGCCTTGCCTGTCCTGTACCTGTGCAGATGTAGCAAAATATTTCAGAAGACCAAACTTTTTTGGTTTTTGAAAAAATACAGATAAACATGTTGAAAAAAAATCTAGCCATAGTTCAGCGACTCCATTTCTCTGGCTTCTGTAGCACATCCTCTGTTTCAGCCAATAACATGCATTTATGTAGATTATTTAGCTGAAGGCAGCTCATAAGACCACGAACTAGCTACAGGGTGTGGGACACTAGCTCAGAAAGTAAAGCGTTTTCCTGAACTTTGCTAGGTTTTTCGTTGTATTTACACTCTCTGGTCTGATAACTGATGACACTGCCTTTTTTTTTTAAAGCTGACAATGAAAACCGAGTGTTTAAAGATGAATGGTGGGCAGTCTAAGGATGCGAGGAAGGTTTTCCTGGAAAACTGCATTTAAAGACTGTCGGAATGGCGCAGTCCATATAAATGTCTTTTGCAGACCAACTTAATCTCTTCATGGCCGCTGTTAATCTACAGTGAGTAGACACTTCTGGCAAACTGCATATGTATTGTCACAGAATGATTCCAGGAACTTGATAATATCTTTTCCTTGATTCAGTGGCCTGCATAGTCCTTGATCTCAACCACTTTTATGCAGAGATTCAGTGGTGAGTACTCAAAAGGAGGTAGGATTAGAAATTCTCTGAGAATCTTGGGACAATTCCAGGGAAAGAGGATGACCTCTTTATGACTATTTATTCTATGACACTTTTTAACAAACAACAGATGGACAGCCTACAGTCAGGGACAGAGATCAACAGTAGGAACATCATCCAATTAAGAAGTAGGTGTTGTATATCATGATCTCTGCTAATTCTTAGTCCTTCCACCATGAGGTCGAAGTAGTCACCAATACTACCCGTATACTACCGCACTAAAGCAGTGTATATAGTTCTAATTCTAACTACATGTAGTTTTGTTCACTGTCTCAGGTGCAACAGGAAAGAAGTCATTTTAGTATCTGTGGTGAGTGTAAACGTGTGGCTGATATCAGTCTGATTGGTACTTTGGTAGCATTGATGACACATCTACTAAATACAGTCCCGGCCAGCTCAGATCGTCTATAACGAAAAAGAAAACGAAAAAAATCGAAATGTTCTTACTTAGCTACAAGTAACAGTAAGAAGCACGTCCTCACCTATGGTCACGAACTTTGGGAAGGAATAAGGTCACAAGTATAGCTGGTGGAAATGAGGTTCCTCGGCATGGTTTCTGGGCTATCTGAGGACCTCAGCAATCAGGAGTACAGGAATATACCGTAGCTGCTGCTCCTCTGAATCAAGAGGAGCCAATTGTGGTGGATTGGTCGCCTTACAAGGAAACCCAGGACGTGCTGGATCTTGCAGTTGATCTTACAGTTGAGTCGGGAATCACTGGGGATCTAGAATTTGTGGCCAGGGAAAGAGAAATCTGGACTGATCTTCTCAAGGAAAAGCAAAATGAAAATGAGTGAAAGTATCACACACTCTATTCATTTACTAAAAACTTTATGCTACCCTGCTAGAATTTAAGCTTCACTGCTACAAGCTACACCTCTGCGCAATGTAAATGGACAACAGCTGGCCTGAGCACGCATTTCCCTGATGCTAACTATCCACCTCTTGGCTTACATTGATTTTTTAAACAATGTTAGTGTTTCTTTTTTTTCCTGTACGGTCTCAGCAGGGGCAGGGGGTTCTCTAATCAGCACACCGCTGCTGAATGTAATTTCATTGCTTTTTAACATTTGGGGGAAAATGCAGATGATTAACATTAATAAGAATTAAAAGCATACTGATGCCATTGTCTTGTCGCTCTCCACAACAGGAGCTTTACTTCTTAAAAGCAGTGCATTATCATGCCATAGGAACTGAGATTACAAAACATGCTTTTAGTGAGCTCTTCTTGCCAAGTTTGTCAGAAATAATTCCTCTTTCTGTCTCATTGTCTAGAGACAAGGATTTATAGTCAGATTGCTGTATGATATTCATGACGCTGTGAGAGAAAACGAGAGTAATGGAGAGTTTGGTGAACACAATGACAAGTTTTATAATTCCATTCATTTGAAGGTGCGTTATATATGTACTGTATAGACTTTAATAATACTTGCTTAGTTAAAATATAATTTCATTATATAATAGATGTTTATTTGGAGACTGAAAGGTAAATTATAGCTTTAATTAGTGCTGCTGTGAGCCTGTATTAAACCTGTGGACACAAAAACAAACAAAAAAAAAACATACACACCATTTTCTTTCTTACAAATCTCTCCCAGTGCGCTGTACTCAGGTGCGCTCTATTATAGACGCAACTACAGCGTTCTTAGCTCGATCGACATACAGGAAAAAATATCTATAAATATATTTAAAGTCCCTTTCTATATATAGAGTTTACTCTTCTGTTTTCATTCTTCGCTAATCGAATGTGCACTGAAAAGCTTCAAACGTAATTCCCGCTTGTTATTCGTGTCTGACGTGCGCTGAAAAAGTGCTCCAGAAACAAATCTAATGTAAATTGACTTTTAGACGGGCCTCAAACCCTTCACTTTGTCATCCTTCCTTCCTTCTTTCTAATTGCACTCATGTTTCATTATTGGGAATTCTATTGGCATTAGCAACAGAATCCAATCTGATTCCTTGGAAACCTGGCTCCACTCAGATGTCACATCAATGACCCTTTCTCGCTCTATGAAGCCTCATGTGTGTCAATATTATTGGACAGCGGAGCACTTTTGTTTGCCCAGCATGTCTTTGTTTAGCGCCATGCTAATGAGGTTTGCAGCCTCTGCTTTGTAAATCCGCCATATAAAGTGCGGCCAGGCATGCTTTCTTCTCTCCGACGACTTCCCAATTCGTGACTCTGCATTTTTTTTTTTTTCCATTCACAAGGTTGTTCCTTTGCCTGTGGAGGTCATACAGTACAAAGCAAATGATAGACCAGGCTGGACTCTGATGGCCATCTTGACTTGTTGACTTGACTGAATATGTTGGTGAGTTAAAACGCAAGAGCTGCAGAGTGCCTGGTTGAGATTAATAGCACGCTTATGGCACATCAGAAGTACAGAAATTATGAGCTTCTGACATCACGACTTTGTAAAACTTGTAATCAGCATCTCATAAGCTCTGGGTTTAGTGTGTGATGTCACACTATAAACAAAGAAATGGCGTGATACAGCCACATGGAAACTGTCTTCCTCTAACAGCACGTCATTGAGTGTTTTTTTATTTAGTTACTATTTCATTTAGTTACTTTCAGTGTGGCGAAACGTCTATGAGACAATTTCTCACTTACGTTATAGCAGCTATAAAAAGTTGTTCCCTCATCAGCCTCTTTTGTTCTCTCTCTTTTGAAGACAACGAAAGTACAGCTTGTTGTGTTACTGAGAAATTGCAAAGCATTAACTCCCCTGTCCTGAAGATGTCGGACAACTGTTACAAACCTCTGACACTAGAGACTCCTTCCATAACTCTTACAGAAACTTCACTATATCAATGCTAATATGTTTGTCTTTGTTAAATAATGTGTATATTCTTCATGTGTGCAATTGTGTTGTATGTGGCTGGTACGTGAAAAGGCCTGATTGCTCTTTGCACCTGTGTTTGGAGGTGTTCTGCATTATCACATACTGAGATAGCATGCATTCCCCCACTGCTATTGTTTTTCAAGAGGTTGCTTACTGCTCTTGCTAATTATGGGCCATCTCTGAAACGCTAGCCTCTTTCATCATCCTCCCAAAGCAGGATGAATAGGTGAGAGAGAGAGAGAGAGAGAGAGAGAGAGAGAGAAGGAAATGCTAGAAAAACAGGAGGAGTGGGAGAGCTTTAACAGTCTCAGAAATAATACTGATGAGCTTTAATTGTGTGAGATGAGTGACAGCAGCAGATGAACCCAGCTGGTGTTGCTCAAATTGAATTTCAAAACCATTAGTCTTGCGTCTTAGCACAAGTTCTGTAGATGATCATCCCCTCCACAGGCCTTTAAAGTGGAGGCGGAGTGTGTATCGGGAGGGGGAGGTGACTGTTCCACTGCTGAAACACAATGTACTTTTGTGACAATGGAACCTCATGAATGGTTTCATTTTAAGTAACTCCGCATGAATATTTTAAAGCCGCGAGTGAAAATGACTTATAGGAGAATTACCTGACAGCGTGTGCAGGTTATTTTATAATGTAAACCCCATTTGTCAACTTCAGTTTCCCGAATGAGGCTGGGAGAACATGAGGGAGAGAGAGAGAGAGTAATGAAGAGAGAGTGAAAAGAGGTAGAGAGATGGATGAAGGGAACAACCTCCTTCAACAGCATGCTGGCAGTTTGAGCAAGGTCCAAGAAGTTCATGCAGACACACTCTTCAAAATGTTTCTTAGTAGCACCTGGTCCTCTAAAAAAGTAATTTCATAATTGCACTCAAATATCCTATCAGTTTCTCTGGTATACCGTTAAGTGGGCTTATGCTAAACATTTGGCCAGACGTAGCAGTGAAGATTAGGAACATGCATAAATACTGCATACAGCAAATCTGATCAAACACAGAGCCATTGTTCCAGACTGGTATCAGACATGTGATGATACTCAAATACACACTGCTCAGATGGTTGGTTGGTTCCTAGACACAATTAAGGACTTTAGGATGAATCCTTTGGGAGAATCTTTAAAGCCCTACAGCAAACGCTTGTCCTTTAAGAAAAGTGTTCCTATTACTATCACTCAGAATGCCATTAGTCAATCATGGGCATCTGTGAGCACATAAGGAAGAGGCCAAATAGCACTCTCCTCCAAGTGTGTTATGCTGCCCTTTAAGCAGCATGAGCAGCGGTTTGATGTGGTGGGATGGTTTCAGAGGAAGTACCTCCAGCCTCCCTGGTCGGTAGCTGTCACATCATAAATCAGACCTAGCTAGTGGGAGGGAACTGGGAATAACCCTACTGGATGAAAATGGGGTAAACACACAAAATGCCAGGCTTTCCCCAAAGGGATCAGTCGAAGAACCCTAGATGAACTCTTTTTTGGAAACCCCTAAGAGTTCTTCAGCGGTCCCTTTGCGGATAGCCTGCGGTACTTTTACGTATGCAGCATTTAATCTGTTTGAAAGGAGCCCTGCTGTGTTTTCACCCTTGGTGCAGTTCTTTAGGCAGGTGAGAATACAAAAGCCTTGGGTGCAGGCCAGAATAACTTGTCTGAGATCATCTAAGAGAGGTGATCACAGTCTGCTTCCATGTGAACTCTCGTGCAGTGAGAAGGCGATTCAACCCTGAATCGACTCAACTGCAGGAAGTGAATCATACACTCCTGGTGTTCTGGGTTGCATCATTTTTTTGTAAATGTTGCTGCTAAACTGAGCCACAAGGTGCAAACTGACCCAAAGGACAGAGATGTAACTCTGCAGAAATGACATGTTCTGGGGATTTGGACCAACGAAAAGAGATAATAAGCTCTGGATATGAAAAACAAAATATTTTAAACTAGTTACTATTTCTCTTTTCTCTGGTCCCTGTGGAGCAGTCATGGCCTAATGGTTAGAGAGTCGGACTTGCAACCTGAAGGTGAACCTGAAGGTCGTGGGTTCGAGTCTCAGGTCTGGCAGGGATTGTAAGTGGGGGGAGTGAATGACCAGCGCTCTCTTTCACCCTCAATACCACGACTGAGGTGAGACCCTTGAGCAAGGCACCGAACCCCCAACTGCTCCCCGGGCGCCGCAGCA
>CM074924.1:2418310-2433696 GCA_037576815.1 Pangasius larnaudii | reverse complement strand
CACACACACACACACACACACACACACACACACACACACGCGCGCGCACACACACACACACACACACACACACACACACACACACACACACACACATAGGCATCTGCTTTCTTATTTCCTGTTAAAGCATCTGTACAAACAGTGTGTTTATTCCCCACGGCACAGACCAGGGCGTCTTTATTCACACAGGAAATTGTTGACTTTAATACGCATTCGGCTGCATGATTAAGGATAGAGGTCCCTCAGGTCAGTTTTGTCTCAATGACTCGTTTTACAATAGATATGGAAACAAAGCGGCTCGCCTGAAATGCCCAGACTGCTAATGAGCCGAGGGCGATAGCGGCGAAGAGAAGCTTTCTGAGGAGGTCCAAGGTGGTGTTGGCACTGAGGGTCCGCTTGTTCCGTGGAACCTGCTCCAGCACACCTCATTCAGCAAAGGGCGTGGTCGGGTGCGACACATATACACACTACTCACACCACAACATGTGCAGGAGTGTCCGAAAGTGTCCGTCCACTCACTAGGGAGGATAATCATCTCATTGTTTTAAGAATTTGATTTGAGACGCAGCTTAAGTGTACGGTTTACGGCCAGTCAGCCATCATATCACTCTGCTGTAGAGGAGCGAGTGTGTGAGTGTGTGTGAGTGTGTGTGAGTGTGTGTGAGTGTGTGTGTGTGTGTGTGAGTGTGAGTGTGAGTGTGTGTGTGAGTGTGAGTGTGTGTGTGTGTGTTTGAGAGTGAGTTACTGTTGAGGTAGTGTTGTGGAAGTAATGATGGTGATACTCATCCTTCCATCTTTCCCTGTGAATGAAGGAACTGTGCTAATACGTGCATGCTAATATGGCTTATAACATAGGAAACAAATGTGACTTGCTAACTAGCTAGCCAGAATTTACCGAAAGCAGCTTGTATGGCTACTGTCAGGACTGAAACACATCCGAGTCGTGCTGTTAGAGAAAAATAATCACTGACAGGGTGGTGTGAAGACGCAGAGTTACTGCTGTCCCCCTGAAGTTGATTATTTCCCACTAACAGCATTTCCGCATTATTACAATTTAGTGTTTATCCGTTTAATTTTGTAACACGTCCCGAAAGTGAGCAACAGCCGCTCTTTTTTTTCGACTCTCTTGAATTTAAGAATCTAAAATAAGCACAGCTTGTCCTGTTACTGAGAAACTGCAAAGCGTAAACTCCTATGTCCTGAAGTCTTCAGAAAACCTACAGAGTTACAGCTTTGACACTGGAGACTCCTTCCTTAAGCAAATAAACATCTCCTCACAGAAAACATCATCATATCAACAGAGAATCAACAATCAGACCACTGAGGCTATGTTGTAGCCCCTCATATAGCTCCTTTCAGACCGTAACCATGTGTGTGTTATTACAGTGTGTCGTGCTGTGTGCTTTGCGTAAGTGTGTTTACGTTCTGCTTTCCTTGTGCCGGATCTGTACATTAGCGCTACAAGAGCATCCTACACTCGCTCGCCCGCTGCTTTGATGCGCTGTTTAGATTAGCCTAATGAGCGCACACTCGGTGGTTAGTTTTCCTCCCTCGGCCGCTGCTCCCACTTCGATTACAGACGCCACTCATTAATCCTGTGATGTCACTCTGTTAATCAGAAGACAAATTGTAAGGTCAAATAGCAGAACGGAGTCCCGACCGCCACCTTTAGTTCCTTTCCCTCTCTGTTTCGTGTACTTTTTCTGCTTCTCTTCGTTTTTTTTAATTTATTTTATACATTTGTCTTCCTTTCATGATCCATCCGACCGCCACCTTTTGGTTTTTTTATTTATCTTACTGTATACTTTTGTCTTCCTTTCATGATCCATCACCATCATCATCATCATCCTCATCATCATCATCATCATGCTCTGTTTGCCTCACGTGTTAAACAGATATATAAAGAGTGCTATTATTTCGAAATGCTAATGTTTCACAGCTAGTTTTATGACCGGTGAATTTCTGGCATTACTCCCTCGTAATGCTGCTTCGTAGAAGCTTTGTTTGTAATTATTGCTGTTATTTTTAAGTTTATTCCATATCCAGTCTCTTATTGCTTTCTTTAAAGTTGCTGAAGTGTGTTTAGCATGTCTAACCGAGCACACCGTATCCTACCGAGTACTCTCTTTACAGTCTACAGTGGGTTTTTTTTCCCCCCTGCCTTTGTATTCCTGTCTTGAGTGAAATTCCCATTTCTATCCGTTTTATCGCACATTAGTGCTCATTTCGGTGATGAGTTGATGAGTTTAACATGAACACACCAGCCGCGTCTCCTTTAATGCGTTGCATTATTGTAATTATTCCACAGTTGGAGCTTTGATTTGTGCCGCGTTGCCTGTCCAGCTCGGGTATGAGTGCAGATCTTTCTTCGCAGAGCATTTAGCGTACCATTAGCACTAAAAGCAGGCATAAACATTACGGATGATTTTCTTTCTTTCTCTCCTCACACATAAAGATGCATTAGAAAAAGCTCTCATAAAGTGATAAATGGAAATTTCTGACTTTGATGTGGAAGCAGTAGTTGCTTCTGTTCCTCCTAGCAAGAGCAAACACACACACACACACACACACACACACACACACACACACACACAAAATAAGTCATAGTCTTGCTGTAGTTTTGGACGTTCTGTAAGACTCTGGACTCCACCCACTGAGATTAGTGTTAATAGTAAGAAAAAAAAAAACACAGCTAGTACATTTATAACTAATTGATGCAGCTAGAATAGTACAAGGACTTCCTGTTTACTGCCCTGGCAACACTCCCTTATCATTTTTTTATATCATTTTTCTTGTTATTCGTCTCACTGTCTCATTAGTCACTGCTTTGACACTCATTTGTCCAGGTTCCTTGCAGAATTGTTCTTATTTTCCCAGTCCAAGGGAAAGACTATCCAAGTCCGCACAGTTTCCTAGTTTCTTAGTTATGCTTAGTGACCCTTGTTTCTCCTACTTCCCCAATTCTACTACTCTTCTAGTTCTGCTAGTTTTCCCAGCTTCACCTAGTTTCTCCTAGTTCTCCTAGTTCTCCTACTACTTCCTACTCATTCTGAGTTCTCCTGCTTTCATTGTGTCATAGATTCTCTGAGTCTCTGAGTTATCCTAGTCCCCTAATTTCTTCTAGCTCTCCTTGTTTCCTAGTTGTCCTGGGTTCTTCGAATTCTCCTAATTCTTTGCTCTAGTCTCCCATTTTCCTAATTTCTTCTAGGGTCTCAGATTCTCCTAGTTCTCCTAGTTCATCTAGTTCTCAGATTCTCCTAGTTCTCCTAGTTCTTCTAGTTCTCATACTCTCCTAGTTCTCCTAGTTCTTCTAGTTCTCATACTCTCCTAGTTATCCTATTGTTCTAATTTCTTCTAGTTCCACTTCTCGTATTCTCCTAGTTCTCCTAGTGCCCTTATTTCTTCTAGTTCCTCGAGTTCTCATGTTCTCGTGTTCTCCTAGTGTCCTAAATTATTCTAGATTCTCTACTTCCTAAAGTCGCCTAAAATCCCCTAGTGCCCTAGTTTCTTTTCTTATAGTTTCTCAAATTCCTAGTATTTTGAGTTGTCTGTTTTCTGTCTGTCTGCTCAGACTACAGTTATGTCTGCACCGGTCCTGTCTGCCAGAACGTCTGCTCTTGCTCTTAATTTTGATAATTCTGTTTAAACTCTACATTCATATCCAATGGCGTCTGGCTCAAATCAGTTACAATGGTTTAATGCAAACTATTACCAGGTTAGAGAACCTGTTAAACACAGTTATTAATGTCTCATTACATGTATTTATTTATTTTTTAAATACCCCAGGGTCATGCTTATTCTTGGGTAACAAGCTGTTATTTTCAATTTTCCCCCTTGTCAGGATGAAAATATCCACCAGATGACCTGTGGTTTTATTGTCCGTGAGTTAGCCCCTCACTGTGACCCCTCAGTTTGTGTGAATCCCATAAAGCTTTCGGACTGGGCTTTTAAATCTATATCACACTGAAGCATTCAACCTGCACCTCCCGTGCTCTGACCCGCTCTGCTTCTCTTTGCTATTAGTGATCAACCTGCATTCACATTCAGTGATCTCTGCAGGGTTGTAAGTTCCTGAAGTAGAGGTACTGTAGAATTGATAGCTCATCTGAGTGACTTAACATCTTAGTTTCTCAGAGAACATGACCCCAGGGTGTTCCTGAACAACCCCAGTCTCATGAAGACCAAAAACCCCCATTTACAATCAGCACAGCAGCCACAACTCTAATTCTGGATCCACTTCTAACTCATTTGTTGGTGTTAATTATAAAGTGTTACCTTAGCATATGGTACTTCATTTAAATTCATCACATTGTAGGCAAGATTTTGTCCCCTGAAACATGCTTCCTATACAGACCTGATTTAAATGCGGAGTTCTGCACTCTCAGAACCCTGGTAGTACAATATGCTGTACCATACTGATTACGTTCATTAGGTAATTGGCCAAACTTGTAGTATGTACTTGAGGTATGTTGATGTGCAGCATATGGCTCTCCTAGAGATTTAGACCAACTACCTTTATCCCTATTACACCTTCATTATAGCCTGGGAACATGTTACAGAACCAGTCCGAGTTCCTCCTTTTGGGCAGATACTAATACTGGAAAACGTTAACAACACCAAAAAATAATTAAATAAACATCTTGGGTCTCAAACTTTTGAATAAGATACTCTCTGATAGGCTGTGGTATTCCCTAAGCAAAAATTGTGCGAAACAAACGTAGGCACAAATTGTCATTCTGTACAACCTCAGCCAAGACGGTGGACTTCAGGTCATCTGTATACCAAACTATTGAGCTAGCATTCATATTTACACCATGATATAATGATGGAAGAAATGGTTCAAATGAACAAACTGGGGTTTGTTAGTTAACCCAGTATCTCTGGTTTTATGCAACGCATGGTATGGTGTGTATGGTATCACTAAGCTGCCTTGTAAATTGTAAGGTCACACACACGAACCCTGATGCTGCAATTTCTTTGTCTCTTGTCCTAGCTTGTACCCTACCTGATTAAGCTCATTACATACATGCTAAACTTCTGTTACCTGGTCATTTCCAGGGTATGTTAACGTGCACTCTAGGGTATCTTGGAGATTTAGTACTACTGCCTTTAGACCTACATTAAGGACTTGGACACCTGAAAGATTAGCACTTCCTAAACACAGTTTATTCCCTACATCTCACCTTTTGCTTCAGTGCATAATCTGACCTGGATAGTACCCTTGGATTCCCTTTTGAGTCTGGTTCCACTCAAGGTCTCAGGGAGTTGTTCCTTGCTCTTGTCACCTGTGGCTTGTTCATTAGGATTTACATCCAGGTTTCCGTAAAGCTTCTCAGACCTAGGGATTGACTTGGTATTCTTGGATCAATGTGCTGTTGGTGCATTGAGTGAAAACATTCAGGAGTCATCATCAGCACTGTGGCTCCGCTACCCAATTCACTCATAATCACAGCCATTTATGTTTGGCCACCTATAATCATAGCCACCTACCAGATTGTAGGACTCCAACTGGCCATTGCAAAAGTAGCAGTGGTATCACTGGACATGCACCGTTACTCAGGGGACACTGATTGGACAAATAGGGTTAATGACTCCTGTAGGCTAAGAGTACACTTAGATTTGCTTCATTGTTCTATCCTTCGAAGTGAATGTCGATGTATACAATGTATTGCAAGAGTGTGATGGAGGTTAAACAGGGTGAACTTGTGAATTGTATATGGCTGGGGAGGTCACCTGGAACCTGGTTCTGAGCAATGAACCCATTTTAAATGAATAAAACCAAATCATTATTATGGTATTGATGTTAATGGCTTTTCCGACAGCACCTGAAAATTTGGAATTTATGAAAATGTACCATAGGCTAATGCATCTAATGCATTTCTCTAATTTTCTCTGTTTCTTGCTCACTCTCAGAGGACAGGGCTACACAATAGGTTCATGTAAGCGTTCACATAACCTCATTAATAAATCCATTATCCCATTTAAATCCCCTTTGAAGTTTGTCAGACGGCATGTTGGAGAATCAGCAAACACGTGTAAAAGGGTTCTCTGGTCTGATGAGGCCAAAATTGTAATTTTTGCTTTGGAACAAGGCTCTACATTTGCTCTGATACGCTTCCAGAACCTTTTCCCGGCAACTGGTAGTACCAGAACTAATTGAGGGGGTTTCACGACATTTATGTTTTTTAGTTGTAAATATTTTTGCACTATATTTATATTTCTATATCAATATAGTGCTACATTGGCCAAGTCTATTGTTCTATGCCCCCCTCCCCCCACTTCAGTATTATAGGGTATTCCGTGTAGATTCATGACATCCATGACACTTAATCCAAATGAAGTCCATTTCATTTCCGGGTTGTAAACTACAAAATGTGGGAAAAGATCAAGGAGGGTGAATACTTATGCAAAGCGCTATACAGTATACAGGAGACTATATATAGATTTTTGTCTACCATCATTTCTGTCTCACAATTGTGTGAACTTTCTTAGGGAACATTAGAAACTTTTTATGTAATTTATTAACTTACTTATTGTGTAACTTAAACAAAGATAACATGCTAAGCTGTACTTCAAACAAATTATGTTTAAAATAAAGAAGGCTAATGGTGATGATATATGATCAGTTTTACTGTCGCATGATCAATGCGTAACTTCAGCTCGACCATTGTTGGCCCATGAATGTCTGTCACTTGACAAAAACAGGATCTACAACTAAAAATTGTCTCTCCAAACCCCCAAAACACAAACACCCAAATGTTTTCTAGCTTTTTTTTAATAGCAGCTAATTGCTGCAGGCATCTGTCTCATGTTCTCACGACCAGCTCTTGTTGTACCAGACAAACTTCCCCCTCTTGCTTTAGGCTAACGTTTACTCCTGACAACCCCTACTTAAGCATGCCACACTGTCTCTCTCTCTCTCTCTCTCTCTCTCTCTCTCTCTCTTTTACACACACACACACACACACACACTGTTGCAGCGTCCTCACACCCCGAGGCAACAGTAAGATCGTCTCTGGCTGTTTGCTTGTTCTGATGTCTGAAATGAAGTGAATTCATCTCTGATATGGAGGGAAGGCATGTAATTAGTGCAGGTTATAAATACAGCCCTGTAATCAGTCCCCTCTCGCTTTCTCCCTCCGTTTCCATCTGTCTCGCTCAACAAAGGAAATAAATTGGACTCTTTTGTTGTAGTTGTATTTTGTTTGCAGGTTGGCGAGAGAGAGAGAGAGAAAGAAAGAGAGAGTGGAAATGAACACGTTAGAGAGAAATGAGCTACATGCAGTTAGACAAAATAAATTAAAGCTGTATGTTGTAATCGTATTCTGTGTTCAAGTTAGATGTCACTGGGGTCACTCTGTCTATTGTGGGCCTGTCACAACTGCTGTGGTAGCAGCCAAACTGTTCCGTCTATAAGCATCACTTTACTGATTAAAAAAATATAATAATACTGTTTCTGTAAATGGAAACGAGAAACCTGTGTCAAAATGAACTACTTAGCTAGTACATGTTAAGACTGAGATTATCCTTATCAACGAAAATCATACAAAAGGCAGACAGCTCCCTGGTTCAATTCTGAGCTCAGGTTAGTGTTACTGTCCACATGGGTTTCCTCTGGGATTTCCAGTTTCCTCTTGGTAGGTGGATCAGCTATGCTAAAGTGCATGGTGTCCTGTGATGGACTGGCGTCCCATCCGGGGCGTATTCCAGCTGTTCCCAGGATAGACTCCAGATGGACACCATGACCCTGACCGGGATAAAGCACTTACTGAAGATGAAGGAATGAAAAAATTCATTATTTTGCCCCAATTTATTTGTTGCTATTTTCCACCTTCTTGCTCATGTTGTCACACATCAGCTACCAATCTGGGAGGTCGATGGCTAACCCACATTTCCTCGAGGGCCATGAAGGCCCTGCACTGTGGTGAAAACTGATTCTCATCATCAGTAATATCATAGCAGGGCAGCGCTGCTATATTCAGTATAAACGAGCTAACACGTGCTCACTCTGATGGACATGAAAGAAACGAGGCCATCCTTCTCATCCGGAGAGCAAGGCCAGTTATGCTCTCTTGGACTCCAAGCCACACATGACTATACCATGGTCGAAATTCAAATGTGATCTTCCAATGATAAGTGGAAGCTTTTAATAGCTTTACACCAGGAACTGCTTTTACTTAGTACCAGTGAAGCTTGTTGAACTCCTGGCTGGTGTCATGGTTTGTCTGTACTAGGATTAAATGATGTATGTTTTTAGTCCTTTCTTCTTTCACTGATTACTCATTCATAAAAGTGAAGTGAAGTGACTTGTGGCCAAGTATGATGACCCATACTCGGAATTTGTGCTCTGCATTTAACCCATCCAAGTGAACACACACACACACACACACACACACACACACACACACACACGTAGCAGTGGGCAGCCATTTTAGGTGCGGCGCCCAGGGAGCAGTTGTGATTGGTGCCTTGCTCAAGGGTCACACCTCAGTCGTGGTATTGAGGGTGGCAGAGAGCACTGGTCATTTACCCCCCCTACAATCCCTGCATGACCTGAGACTCGAACCCATGACCTTTGGGTTCTCCTTCGGGTTACAAGTCTGACTCTCGGACCATTAGGCCACGACTGCCCCCGAGATTCCCAGTTAAATGCTATTAGAAAGCCAGAACCGGTGACCGTCCAAAGTACGCATTTTTTCATTACAGCCGATTGTTTGGTGATTTTAACGCACTGTACGTAATTTGCATAGAATTGAGAATTGTCACTTGCTGCTCTGTCTCCATGTCGCTTGTAGATAATGCTGGAATCTGTGCTCTATTTCACATACTATCCAAGCAGACAGATGTCCAGTTAGTCCACTCTGTCTCTGAGAGAAGATCTGAGGTTGTGCTCTGGCTTCTGTGAATGATCACTGTTGGCAAGCACAGGACAGAAAAATCTCTAGTCTGATTACACTCTGCTCTTTTATTTGTGGTCTCTTGTCTACCCCGTCGTCCATTTCACAGAAATCAGAGGAATAAAACCTCAAAGTGGATAACTAACAATGTTGGTTTGCGTTTGATTTCAGCATAGAGGGTTGTGTGTTCGATTCTGTTTTGGGGCTTGCATTCTGAGATGAGATGGGTTGAATGGAGGCTAAACCCAGGTAGGAACATATTCAGATGTCGGTGTCATAATCAGAGCCGGTGCATGTTTAAATTCAAATGGTACTGTATGTCAATATTTACATGAGGAAAGATGGTTGTATTTGGACGACTTCTACGCAGAGACTTTTTTCTGTCGGTGAGTCAGAGGGTTTCTGTCAGAGAGTCAGCTTTCTGTACTCCCGTTCATATCATGCCAGTCGAGAATGTGGACTGAAGAAGGATTTTTTTTTTCCTTTACTGTCAAATGTAATACAATGTAAAATGAAAATGAGACAGTTTTAAAATAAAATGAAGATTAGTGTGATGATGTATGAATGAGAAGATGGTGAGCACTGGAATAAATCTAATAGGAGTGGAGTACAGTGCCACTGTATTGCTGCATGAATAGTGCTGGTAGGTATTATCACATGAATCATTTGGATTAATGTAACAGTGTGGCTTCCACAGCACATAAAATAGCACTTGATCCAGCACATCCCATTGTTTTCCATTATATTGTGCACAAACTTAACGAAGCCACAAGACACGGATGTGATGTGTGCACGAAATTCACATCCGATTCGGAATTCCGATTTGGATTTTGAGACTTCACCTGCTGGGATCTGCGCTATTCAGGTTCACATACTATCCAAGCAGACAGATGTCCAGTTAGTCCACTCTGTCTCTGAGAGAAGAACCGAGGTTGCGCTCTGGCTTCTGCGAATGATCACTGTTGGCAAGCACAGGACAGATAAATCTCCAGCCTTATTACACTCTGCTCTTTTATTTGTCCTGTCTGTCTACCCTCATCGTCCATTTCACAGAAATCAGAGGAATAAAACCCCGAAGTGGAAAACGAGCAATGTTGGTTCGTGTTTGTCTTCAGCGTGGAGGGGTGTGTGTTAGATTCTCTTTTGGAGTTTGCTGTAGGCGTATTGTTTTTCATTTTTCTTGTGATGGATTGGCTACATAATCAGTCTTGCAGGAAACTACCAAAACACATTTCAGGAAAAAAAAAGGTAGAGAAAAACTGCTGCAAGTGTGTATTTGATGATCTGAGAAGCGCTCGACAGGGAAAGTCTGCTTCGCAGTGGAGCAGATGGATGTTAACACAAAGTTTATTTTATTAGGATTTGTCCAAGAAAGGTTTATGTTCAGATAGCAGACAGATGGACTTATGTTCCAGGGGAAAATGTCCAGTTACCTTGTAAGACAGCTATTGCAAGGGCATAAAAAAGGAGTACCTCAGTGTAAGAGTTGCTTTAATGTTTACTGTAGAGGTAGTTTCTATTTATTTGCCATGCAGTGTTAGAAAAGTCATGAATAAAACAAAATGTGGCATGTCATCATAGGAAAATAATCAACGATGCAAAGTGAAAAGTACTCTTACTGTTACCACCCCAAAGGTGAATATGTTCCAAAGTGTTTTCTTCCTCACCAATTTTTACTTATTAAATAATGACCTAATTTTTATCTGTTTATTGCTACATTTAATGTTGTGGAATGCCCTCAAAACAAGTTAGTTCCTGTTCTCACTTACGTTATAGCAGCTGTAAACAGTAATTTCCTCACCAGCGTCTCTTTTTCTCTCTCTCTCTCTCGACGTTGATAAGACAAAAAAAAAAAAAAACGCAGCTTGTCATGTTACCGAGAAACTGCAAAGTGTAAACTCCCAGCATTACAGCATTACTTCTGACTATTACAGAGCACTGACACTGGAGACTCCTTCCATAAACATTTCCTTACAGAAAACTTCAGCATATCATCATGCACCATAACAGTATTCGAGTGAGTGCATTAATATAGACCTGTGGTTTACAGCTGCACTACTGTCACTATTGAGTTGCTGTTAGAGAGAATTAATCAACAAATTCTGACCAATCAGAATCCAGAATTCAACAGAACTGTGAGTGTCTTCAGAACACCTTCTTTCTTCAGTGAATATGCAGTATGACGGCATCTCGCTACATCTAGCTTTTTGAGTAAAAGCGCTGGGAACACTGATGTTCCTTCACACACAAGTTTCCTGAATTCACTTCCCTGTAGTGGTGGTTAATGCCGTGAGGATTGTAACACTCCTCTTATTTTCCAGATTCACACTCTGTTGTAAATTCATCTCCACTGTTACCAATAATAAACTGTATTTATGGAGATAGCGCCCCTTTATATAGTTGGGTAGGTAGGTGTGTGTGTGTGTGTGTGTGTGTGTGTGTGTGTGTGTGTGTGTGTGTGTTGCGTAACTCGACAGAGCATGGCCGCCCCCGAGCCTCGACTTCAGCCTCAGCCTGTGGAGGATTGTGGGATATGTTGTGTGGTTTTATGTAATGGCAATGACAGTGATGTCGCCCACTGAGGGAGGGGATTCCTCCGGCTGCAGAATCGCAAAACACCACCAAATGTACACACAAACTCCTACAGGCCACACACACACACACACACACACACACACACACACATGAAGAACAGCAGGAGGGAGATGCAGGAATCCAGCCAGATAAGTCGTGCATGTGGATGATGATTATTCACCTCTTCACCTCGCCACACCACACAGCTGCCCTCGAAATTACTCTTTCTTTCTCTCTCTCTCTCTCTCTCTCTCTCTCTCTCTCTCTCTCTTTCTCTCTGTCTGTCTGTCTGTCTCGGGTATACATACACACACACACGCAGTCAGTGCTGTGATGAGGTCAGAGTGTAACACACTGATGTTGGATGATCTTCGGGGTTTTACACTTCACTGATGCAGCAGGAAACTGTCCAAATCACTACAGGCTCCAACTTCCCTACTGTTTAACCAAACTCAGCGTTATTCATCTCTCTCTCTCTCTCTCTCTCTCTCTCTCTCTCTCTCTCTCTCTCTCTGTGTGTGTCTCTTTTTCTTTCTTTCTTTCTCTCTTTCTTTCTCTTTTCCCTCCTCTCTCTCTCTCTCTCTGTGTGTCTCTTTTTCTTTCTTTCTTTCTTTCTCTCTTTCTTTCTCTTTCCCCCCCCCCTCTCTCTCTAATGATGAGCTTAAATGCTTTACCTCATTAAACGTGTACATGCTGATGATTTCCGAGGAGAAAAAAGCGATGCCCTGACTATTAGAGTGTTTGTTTTTCCTGTGTGTGTGTGTGTGTGTGTGTGTGTGTGTGAGAGAGAGAGAGAGAGAGAGAGAGAGAGACTGACATTCATCACCTCAGAGTCTTTTATGTAATTTTGCAGAGACCATTGTTTATTTAATTAGGAGCGGGCTGCATTAAGATTGTGTGTGTGTGTGTGTGTGTGTGTGTGTGTGTGTGTGTGTGTGTGTGTGTGTGTGTTTGTGGACAGTGGATATGACCGGCCCTGCCGCTGTGCTCTGTTTATTCTTCCATTCATTCAGTGTGTGTTAGGTGGAACAGTCACCATCATCGCAAGTCTAAAACACACACACACACACACACACACACACACACACACACACACACCACTCTATAGCTGTACATATGAAGGTTAATGCAGGCATCATATGGATGTGAATGAGCCTCAATGTGGTTTAATTAGTAGCACTGAGTGATTAGCGCTTTAGCATAACAGCTAATGACAATCTTTCATTCAGCACAGAGTCGACAACAGCCTGCTGAACAGCATGACTGTGTGTGTGTGTGTGTGTGTGTGTGTGTGTGTGTGTGTGTGTGTGTGTTATATACTTTATACAGTGAGAGGCAGCGTGGTGAAGAGCTACATTAAGCTACATAATGTCAATGCATGAGCTGCATAGCTGCTCTGTAGTGATAATAATGAAATTGTAAATGTAAATCTCTGCACCGCTACACTGATGAGTGGGGTGTGATTAATTTCCTCTGTCTGAATACTGTTGGAGTTATTAACCCTACAAAAAGTCATTTAATGTCTGAGGGGAATGGAGTATTCCTAAACCATGTGATCATGCCCCTTATTGTCACCACGCCCCTGAGAGTGACCCGTTCCCTGAATGTCACCACACCCCTGAGAGTGACCACTCCCCTGAGGGTCACCACACCCCTGAGAGTGACGACTCCCCTGAGGGTCACCACACCCCTGAGAGTGACCACACTCCTGAGAGTGACCACTCCCCTGAGGGTCACCACACCCCTGAGAGTGATGACTCCCCTGAGGGTCACCACACCCCTGAGAGTGACCACACTCCTGAGAGTGACCACTCCCCTGAGAGTCGCCATGCAGCTTTGGCTGCAAAACAAGCCCAAATCATCACCCCTACACCACCATGCTGGACAGATGATATGAGCTGTTTGTGGTGATACACTATTTTTGGATTTCAAACATGGTGCTGTGCATGATGACCAAACATGTCCATCTTGGTCTCATCAGTCCAAAGGATATTGTTCCAGAACTTTTTTGGTTTGTTCAGATGCAATTTTGCAAACTTAGATCATGCTCCATATTCTTTTTGGAGAGAAGGGCCTTTTTCCTAGCCACTGTTCCTTGAAAGCCCTGCTTGTTCAATTTTTTTCTGATTGTGCTGTCATGAACATAAACAATTAATGTGCTTACAGAGGCCTGTAGGTCACATGATGTATCTTTTGGGTTTTTCTTTATATCTCTGAGCATTACACAGTCTGACATTGGACTGAATTTGTTGGGTCACCCACTCCTGAGAAGATTGGTAACTGTCTTGAAGGCTCTCCATTTATAAACAGTGATTCTCACTGTCGAATGGTGATTTCAATTTTTTGAAATGGAGATGGCCTTATAACCCTTCCCAGATTGATGAGCAGCAACAATTGCTTCTCTGAGGTCTTGGCTGAAGGCTTTCTACTTGGCATGATGTAGAAACACACCTAAGTGCTCCAGGACACCGAACTGTCAAAATCTTTTCTTTTATAGAGGCAGTCACACTTCTTGATGATTACATAATCTTGTGAATTTCATTAGCAACACCTGGCAGATAACTACTCTCTTAATGGTTTTGATTTTTGAAACATTTTGAAATGTTTCAAACATGTTTTTTTGCTGTCACCTGAGGATGTGTGTTTGTTTATAGAAGTTAGTGAGGACCACGCTGATAAATCAAAACATATTTATTTATTTTATAGAGAGTCGGACTTGTAACCCGAAGGTGAACCTGAAGGTCGAGTCTCAGGTCATGCAGGGATTGTAGGTGGGGGGAGTGAATGACCAGCGCTCTCTTCCACCCTCAATACCACGACTGAGGTGAGACCCTTGAGCAAGGCATCGAACCCCCAACTGCTCCCCGGGCGCCGCAGCTAAAAAGGCTGCCCACTGCTCCGGGTGTGTGTTCACTACTGTGTGTGTGTGTGCACTGGGATGGGTTAAATGCAGAGCACAAATTCCATGTATGGGTCACCGTACTTGGCCACACTTCACTTCACTTCATCCCACATATATATATGGGAAAAAGAAAGCCTGTCAACCTGTCTATCTCTGTGTCTGTGCATTTTCTTTCTCTCTATCTGCTTATTCACTCACCTCTCTCTCTCTCTATCTATCTATCTATCTATCTATCTATCTATCTATATATACACAGTCGTGAAAAAATCAGGACACCCCATGAAAGCCTGTGTTTTTTTAACATAGACATATGGACATTTGATTTTCATTTTAATAGTATTGGGAGATTCAAGTAATATAACTAAACCAAAAAAACCAATGAAAAGTCTTTTAATGATCTGTAAAATGTAATTTAAAAAAAATCCAATTTCTTGTGAGGAAAAAGTAAGGACACCCCTACATTTATTTGTACTTAAAATGGCTAAAATTACCTACAGGTGTATCACATCAGGTGCAAATTATTAGAACATCGTTATAGAGCATTTTGAAGGAGGCTTGCCTTATTTAAACCTCAGACATTTCGTTTGGTTTGCTCTTAATTGTTGAAGTGAGAGGGAGGATCCAGTGAGCTCTCTGAGGCCTTCAGAAAAAAGATTGTTGATGCTTATGAGTCTGCTAAGGGATATAAAAAGATCTAAAAAGAATTTGTACTTCCACTGTCCAGAAAATCATTTACAATTGGAAAACATTTAAAACAACTGCCAACTGCCAGGTCAGGCCGTCTGAGCAAATTCACCCCAAGAGCAGACCGCAAAATGCTTAAAGAAGTCTCCAAAAACCCTAAAATATCATCACGGGACCTACAGCAAGCTCTTGCTATAGTTGATGTCAAAGTGCATGAATCTACAATCAGAAAGAGACTGCACAACTTCTTACTTATCATGGGAGGTGTGCAAGGAGGAAACCTTTGCTGTCTAAGAAAAACATGAGGGCAAGATTGAAGTTTGCCAAAG
>CM074924.1:2389787-2405705 GCA_037576815.1 Pangasius larnaudii | reverse complement strand
GAGACTGACAGGTACAGAGGCCACGCCTCCTTCACTGGAATGTTATTCACTCCTCATGTTCCGTGTTCCTCTGTTCTCATGTGCAGCTGAGTCCAGCGGGGAACTCGACCTGTGCCGGAGCGTTGCTGTTCCTTTACACCGGGGATTTCTACCTGAACATTAAGTTCCAGGACGACAGCACGAGCCGAGACCTTCCTCCCACGTGGTTCTGCTTGCCCAGCGTCCACATCCGAGCGCAAGAACCAATCGAGGCAGCTGCCTGAACTTGGGGACTCCGGGGCACTCGGACATTTTGTGGGCAGAGCATGTGTTCTGTAATCCTGGATTGCTACTAGTTCTCTCTAGTTCTGTCTCATTACTGGACATTTCTCCATAATGTTTATTAATAATGTTTCTAAATAATGTAATGGCACATCATATTACCCCATATTACCATATTTCCAAATCTAGAACCGCTAAATGCAACATGCACAACCGTACAACTGTTTTTAAACCTAGAACCCCTAAAGCCTCAATGTGGAACCTTACAACTGAGCATTTCTAAATCTCAAAGTCCTTAATGTTCTGAGCAGGACCATAGAACTGATTATTTCGAAATCTACAACCCAGAAGGTTCTGTGCAGAACACCTGACGCAGCTGAGAGTGTAGTAGAGAATAGTGGCTGGTGTGTAGGTGAGTAAAAGCTCAGTGCTGTCACAGTTACAGTAGGACGTTTGATAAGCGTGTAAATACAAAGTGGTGCTGATTGTGATAGTGATATATTTATGTTCTCATTTCCTCGGGTCCTCACAGGTTTAGCTCTTAGACACACAGTTATAAAATCTAAAATCTCTTGCCTTTATCTCTATCTCTTTATCTCACCGTTTTTTAATGACTTTGTTTTTCAGTTTGACTCGGTTCTTTTTTTTTTTTTTCTCAAGCTGCTTCATTATTACAAATCTCATATCCTGCGTCTCACTTCACTGTTGGTGTGTAATATATTTGATCGATGGCTGTCGCATGGATTATAAATCATAAATATAATGTTTGTGGAAAGTCTCTGGTTTTCATGGAGTTCTTTCTAAAATTAGCAGGAATGTTTGGGTAAGGATTTTGATGCCTACTCTTCATAATAAACTTTATCACAGTGTACAGTATTATCACTTTACAGCCCAGAGCTATAAGTGTGAAAAATAAAATAACACACCAGGTACGTACCAGTTTCTAAAGGGGTTTACAATCATTTGAAGGTCCTAAGTAGAACATTTAGGGGTTTCCTTAAAGGGACAAACCTCTAGAACACATTAGGATGCTAGACTATGCAGAACCCTACAACTGAGTCTTTCCATATTAGGAAATGTTTTTATTAATATAAGAACCATTTCTATATGTAGAGCTACTAAAGGCTTTATCCCGAACCCTACAACTGAATGTTTCTATATGTAGAGCTACTAAAGGCTCTATAACAAACCCCACAACTGAATGTTCCTATATGTAGAGCTACTAAAGGCTCTATCCCGAACCCTACAACTGAGTGTTTCTATATGTAGAGCTACTAAAGGCTCTATCCCGAACCCCACAAGTGAATGTTTCTATATGTAGAGCTACTAAAGGCTTTATCCCGAACCCCACAACTGAATGTTCCTATATGTAGAGCTACTAAAGGCTCTATAACAAACCCCACAAAAACACAACTGAATGTTTCTACATGCAGAACCCCAAAATGGCTGAGTGCCTACATCTGATCCCCCACAATCATCCTCTACTAGAAAACAGTTAATGCTAATCTGGGTTTTTAACAACAGCATGAGCTTTGGCAGCACTTTTTATCCTCTATTTACAGCTCTTTCACGCATCATCTTTCCTCCCGGAGCTTTCACACTGGTTCACACTTCCATTCTCCAGTGGCTGTCATGTGACCAGAACAGGTCTTGTGATGTCACTGAGGTTTAAACCAGTTGGCAGAAGCAATGAAGAACTCACCTACTGTTAAACACGAATATTATTTGCAACTGGTTGTCACTGTAGGTGTTTTCAGCTACGTGATCATTTTTATACAGAACAGTGTGTCATGTAAGATAAGCAGGCCTATTTCAGGTTACTTAACAACTCGAAACAGTTTGAGAGCAGTGTGGGATGATTTTGGCATGCAGCTTGGTGGAGGATGATCAAAGTAGATCATTCACTCACACTCTTGCTGCTTATTGTTTAGTAATGAGGAAATAATTGGAGGTGAAAGGCATTTAATAAATACGAGCTTGAAAAACACAAAATAGTCTACCATACTGCGTAGGGAAATGACAAAATATAGCTTGGTTGAATTTTGGACTGAAGATTTGTACATGCAGACCAGTTTATCTTTTTTTCCCCCCATTCAACACACTTGATTCATCTTATAATCTTCAACACGACAGATGTGGAGCATTAAATTAGGTGTGTTGGAAAAGCAAACTACAAGTCGTCATTAAGCATATTGAGTTTTATGGACTTGGATATTCCCTGTGTGAGTTATACACTTTGCTCTGCACAGAGTTGCTAGCTTCATCTACCAAATGATTTGTCTGATCAGTGTATAAAAATGGACAAAAGTGCATCACTTACCTAGCTGTGGCAGATGCTCAGCCTTTTGCTTTGATTCATAAAAGAAACATCATCTTGTCAGATGTTATTTTTGATATCGGGGTTGTCACTTTTCACCACAGTTCTGTACAAACACGCTAATGTTTGCCTATCAAACAGATAAGAATCTTAAACAATAATAAAAAAAAAAAATCTGTTGAAGAGGCTTAAATGCTTCCTTTTTTGTAAAAGTATACACCGAGTGGTTAATTTAGGTTCCTCAGTGCAGCTCCATGAATGATTGACAGTTCTATCTTTCTAAAGGAGTTCTAGCTTGACAGCTTTTCTGAAATAGAAACACTGTAGGTTTTCTTATACAGAACATTTTCACACGTTCCCCCAGAAAGACAAACCAAAGAACGTTTGTGGTTGCAAGATGGATCCTGTGCCGCTAACACTCCAGTGGGGTTGCTTAACTCTCTGGTTTTAATCAAACCATTTACATGCACTAAGCACTAAACATCCACTAATGGCACAACCACAAACCATAAATATTGACCTAGTCTAAACTGTTCGTCAACAGCTTTACCTCTCAGCCAATCAGAGACGAGTATTTCCTTTAGTTATGCTCATGTACTGCATAAAAACAGTGCTTATCTTAAGAATGCTGTTTCTATTTCCTCTATTGTTTTTAGCATTCCTATTATATTTATTTCTATTACTTCTTTCAGGGTTTGCTGAGTAAGTTCTCTTAATGGGGTTAGAAGTTAGCAGTTAGCAAGTGAACGTCACAGGCCATGAAGGTTGACATTTTATTTGAGCCAAAAAAGCCAACAAAGGCATTTGGATAAACAAAATGAACTTAAAAACAATAGCTAGCGACATGTCGTGGAGTTCAGAATCAGGACCCAGCATTATTCAGCTTGTCCTAGTTACAAATATAGCTACTGCCTTTTCTTCATTTATGCTAATACCATGTGACTTGTATTGAGCTTAAACGCTAATATGTTCTCTACTGGAAAAAAAGCAATTGGATTATCCACTTGGAATGTTCTAGAGAAATGCTTGTTGAGCTGTAAGCTGTTTATCATCAGGACAAAGCTCAAAGAGCAAAGCTCGAACAATATGGTACATTTAAGGTAAGTGAAAATTTTGCAGAAAAGACACTGTTATTGTTGTCGGAAATCAGATCTAAGTGTTCGGTTTAGTCCGTGTAACAGAGACAGTGCCAGTGATGTATGAGAATAAATACCTGAGTAAATCTCTGCATGCAGGTTGAATACTGATGTCATATTAAAGCAGGATGGATGACACACCGGGTCGAGCACTCACGCAGCTGATTACGGCTCCTGCTGGGATTTTAGCGAAGCTTCACTCCACTCCACTCAGGCAGAGAGAGAAAGTTTATCAGAGTGAGTTTGGAGTTATAACCGCTCTGACTGGTCAGCAGCTCGTCCTCCGCACTGATACCGGTGCAAATTAAATCCACATGGAGCGACTCGGCTGCATGCTGTAATCTGGCTCCGTGATCAGAACATGCCCTGTTCACTATAAAGTGCACTATTTAGTTTCACACACTTTTTTTTTAACAGTGGAGTTGAGAGAAGTTTGTAATAGAGAATACCCAGGGCACTCTTTCAATCCCACAATGCACTGTGATAGGTACTGTGTAAACAGTTGTTCTTGTTTATGCTTTAAGCCGGACACAAATTAATTTATCATTTGTTATTAGAAAACCTGGAACTGAAATGGATTTAATTGCAATTATATGTCATGAATCGACACAAAATAACCCATAATACTGAATTGGGAAGAAAATCTGTCTAGTTTGTAAAATTATTCGCAAATGAAAAGATCATAAAAGTTGTGATCGCAAATTATTCACTCCCAATATTGTGTATGAAACCCCTAAATCAGTTGCCATGACAATTCACATAATCAGATGCCGACCTTGGAGCGAGGAGCTATCAAAACGAGTCCCGGACAAAGTTCTGGAAAGGTATCAATCAGGGTTTGGTTGTGAAAGAATATCCCTATGTATATTAAAATGGAAAGAATATGGCACAACGGCAACTCTACCTAGAGGAGGCCATCCACTAAAGTCACTGAGCAGACTAAGAGTGGCTTAGAGAAGCAACCAAGAGCAGAGAGGGTAAGTTCCAACATGGTGCTACCACCACCATGCTTCACAGTGGGCGGAGTGTTCTCAGGGTGATGAGCAGTGTTGGGTTTCCTCCGAACACACTACGGTAAAAGCTGCCAGTACAGCTGCAAATTTTTTAACATAAGCTTAATTATTAAAAAGTCTTATTTAAAGTATCAAAGTAAAAATCTAAGAAAGGTTACAAAAGAAAATGGTGCCTCAGGTGACACACTGATTACATTCGTGAGTCTTTCACCATGAAACCAAGGAACATGGGAAAACATCAGCTAAGGATAGCAACAGCTTCATTCCTCATCTCTCGAATGTTAGCTAGCATGCTAACAGACTAGCTGAATGATAATAGCTAGCTGCCAGTATGCTAACTGCATGTACGTAGCAGTGGATAGATTACAGTAATGGGTTTTGGGTCTCATTCTCGCTGTCACATCTGTTAAAGGGTAGATTTGTTTGGAATTTGATGACTACTTGAAACCATCTGATGCTAAAAAAGGTAACCTTTACATAAACTTTACAAACATATGAAAGTAAAGAAATAAAGCTCAAAAATGTAACAAAACAGCTTTTTTTTTCTGTCAGTTTGTCGATTTGTCCCTGACTTCACAGCATTTGTGATTTTGATGAGTTCTCCATTTCATGCCATTTTTGTGGTGTTTGTCGATTTGTCCCCTGGTTTCTTGGCATTTGCGAGGTTGTCTATTTGTCCGTGGTTTCTTGATGATTGAGAGTTTGTCGATATCTTGGCATTTCGTGGTGATTTGTCCCATGTTTCTTACCCCTTGGGACGTTGTCGATTTGTTGATTAGTAGCTTTTTAACTAAAGCGACTAAAGAGAGACCGAGACCAACTGGAACACAGAGTGAACTTACAAGCTTCCGGTTAATAGCACAGAACGCTAAACACCGGGAAAGCTTTTGGAGGATATAAAATCAGTGCTATTTGTGGAATTTAATGCATTTTTAAAAAAAAAAAATCCTGTGATTCTGGGACCTCATACTTAAGAGATCTGAAAAGCATAACAGCTTTTTTTTTTTTTTGTTCTAATGAGAGAAATGCGATCAACCGTAAACTTTTTTATTTTTTTTTTATTTTTTAATGTACCAGAACACACTGTTTAAACTCTCTTTCTCTCTGGATTGCACAGACGACCAGCTGAGCCCAGTGACTCAAAGTTAATGGCATTTTCACTTTTATAATTAATCTGGGTTAGTCTGAGCTAATGAATATAAAGTTCTCACACCTGGCCAATTAATAGCCATTTTAGCAATGAAGCTAAACTTTTTTTTTTTTTTTTTTTTAAACTTCTTTCAGTAACACTGGTGTCGTGTAGAAGTGTATGTGGACATTTTGGGTCTATTTTTGGCATGTGTGTGTGTATGTGTGTGTGTGTGTGTGTGTGTGTGTGTGTTTGTGTATATATCTTTTGTTTCATTTGAGCCAGAATGAGATTATCCTATTATAGCCTGTTACCTTTGATGTTTGATGTCTGGACAAGATCTCAGACGAGATTCATCACACACTTTCTCTCGTCGTTGCATAAAACAGTAACGAGGAGAGAAAAAGCAGGACATTTCTCCAGCCGTGAGGCGTCACACACTCTTCAGCAAAATACATCAAAGCGTGACATCACCGTGTTGTGTTATATAACCTAATGCCTCTCTCCAGATCAGCCATTTTGGACATTAAACTCTCCAAGGGTTTTTACGTGTGGGAAAAGCGAGTGAGAATCCAATCCACGCCTACAGCTGAGTCTCTCAGATAATCTTTAGGTGTACCTGGAAAAAAAAAAAACTCCTCTTCTTCTGGATTTTTCTCTTTTTACCCCATTTTCTCCCAATTTATTCACCAGCTAGTTATCCCATTTCTCATGACAGAAACAAAGCTAGCGTATGCTTCCTCTGAGACATGGGAAGTTCCAGATGTTTTACTTGGGAAAATTTCCCATACAAACAAATCACAAAGATTCCATGTTATGTAATTATATGATTAATAAGTAATTACATGTTAAACATGTGAATGTGCAGTTCAATATGTTACGCCCTGAAACTCCACGAGACATCGTGAATAATATGTGAAAAGAAACAAATCATGTGTTTAAAAAAAAGCATGAAAAATCAATCATGTGAAAAAAGATCATGTGAAAAATATATGAATAAAAAAAAAAAAAATCACATATAAAAATAATTTTAAAAAATCATATGTGATGAATGAGTCAGGTGGGGGGAAAAAAAATCAGATGTCAAAATCACTTGGGACAATAAATGAATTGTGGAAAAAATGTAAAAAAAAAAAAAAAAAAATCACGTAAAAAATGAATCATTCAAAAAAAAAAAAGAAAATAAATGAATCATTTAAAAATCATGTGAAAATACAGTAAATGAATCATGTGTAAAATATCACATGAAAATAAATGAATCTTGTGTGAAAAACAAATCGTGAAATTAAATCAGGTAGAAAAAAAAAACAGGAATTCTTGGAATTCTTCTGGAAACATTCTGTTTCTTCTGGAATTCTTTATCTTAGGAAATTCTTCATCCAGGGAAATATCCGGCGCTCACAGCGCCCGAGTCTGTGTACATTTACATTTACATTTATGGCATTTGGCAGATGCCCTTATTCAGAGCGACTTACAGAAGTCTATCAGAAATACATTCTGATATTGGCTCACTAGGTCACAAACTAGGAATCCCATCAGTCCAGTGTAAGCGCTAACTTAAGTACTTTATGAAGAGGTAAGTCTTTAGACGCCGTTTGAATACTGCCAGTGATTCAGCTGTTCGGACATCTAGGGGAAGTTCATTCCACCACCTTGGTGCCAGAACAGAGAAGAAGAGTCTCGATGCAGATGTTCCTTGTACCCTGAGGGATGGTGGGACGAGTCGAGCGGTGCTAGAGGACCGGAGGGAGCGTGGGTGTCAGAGCACTGGGAGAAATCTCATGATGAAGGTCTCTCACAGTGAACGAGTGCCTCGTGATGCAGCTGCTCACACCGGGCCACCGTCATGCTGAAATTAAATATCCGTTCTGTCTCTAGTCACCTCAGGCTGAATAAAAAACGCTGACATGATGACATGAATGAACGTTTTTGCATTTAAACTTTAAAAAAAAAAAAAAAGGCAAAATTTGTCAAAATCATTCGTCTATTCTTAAACAGAGAAACTTACCACTTTTACCAAAGGGCTGTTGAACTCTGCATTGTGATTGGTCTAAAGGTGTTGATTAGTTTCCTATAACAGCAGCTCTGGCAGTAGTGCAGCTGCACATCACAGGTTTATATTAATGCACTCGTTGTGATACGTTATCGTTTCTATAGTAACGGCTCATTCACAGGGACGTGTACGGTGCTTCTGAAGTTCTTTCTTTACGTCTTTTTTTTTCTTCTTCTGAAATTCTTTCTCTACTTCTATAGTTTGTTCTCTTCTTCTAGACTTCTTTCTTTGCTTCTGGACTTTTTTTTTTTTTCTATGCTCTGTATTTTTGCTCTCGACTTCTGGGATTCTTCCAACACACATCCATTCGTTTGACTCTTCTTCTGATCATCCTCCCTTCTGAGTTTCGATATTCTTTCAGAGGTGGATGATGGTGAGAAAAGGCATACACCTCAAACAACAACTCACAGATCAGTGTTGTGAATCGGACTCCTCTAAAGATGATTCCACATGCAGTAGATTGCGTGTCTTTAAGTAACATATTCACTGGTGTAAACTCCAGACTGACTTCAGATCACTTGGACAGGAGCACAATAGAACATAGCCTTGTTATTGTACAGTACTGTCTAAACTAACACCTCTGACCTCCACCTCTCCCCTTCTTTTATATTATTTTAAGGACAAATTATGCAAAGCAGACAGCACATCCTGCTGAAGGAAGAGCTTTCTGCACAGAGGACAACTAGCATTTTAAATCCCAAAGTGATCGTTTACAGAACTGACGTCATGGCTCTCAGGTCCTCATCACAGCAATTCCTATTGTCACACAGAATGCCTTTACTTGATTTTATGAAACTTTTTATGTATTTTATTATGTATATATATATATATATATATATGTACTGTATACTGTGTGTTTGTCATGACAACAGACACGAGGCCTCCTCAGCTGAACTGCAAACCAATATTCTCCATCCATATGAGCTTCTTCACCAAACTGTTGCCACAAAGTTAGAAACACACAATTGTATAGAACGTCTGAACGTCACTGGAACTAAGAGGCCCAAACCTGTTCCAGCATGACGATGCCCCTGTGCACAAAGCGAGCTCCATGAAGACATGGTGCGTGAAGGTTGGAGTGGAAGAACTCGAGTGTCCTGCACAGAGCCCTGACCTCAACCCCACTGAACACCTTTGGGACGAACTGGAACACCGACTGAACCCCAGACCTCCTCACCCACATCAGCGTGAACGGAGGGTTAGTCCTGCTAGCTCATTTATACCAGTTCCTCCTGTAAGTGTTTCCATTTTTCTTAAAGAAACGCTTCTACAAATAAAGCCCTATCTTTTAAATAGCTTAGCTGATGTTAGCTAGCTAATGATTCCCAAAGATTACAGTCAGACTTCAGTGTGAGAGGTGATTTAGTACTTGTTCATCAAGACCTAATCGATCTCTGATGGAACATTACGCAACATGGCAGAATGATCTAGATCAGACACCAGCTGTCGCTAATGCTAGACCTGCTAATGCTAGTGACCTGCTTAATAACATTACAGTTGCAAGCATTGCATGCCTAACTTTAGATTTCACAAAAGAAACATTATATGGTGCTACAAAATTGACACGTTGCCTTATCTGAGCAGGTTCTGTTGACAAAAGGCAAACCTAGTTTTTCCTCCCTTTTTTCACAACCAGCCCTGAGGTGTAAAAGTTACCTAAATTCACTCTATTATTTCTCTGATAGAGCTACAGTAGGCCTTCCTGAATCAGCTACTGTCTCCAGACAGAGACAGAGAGAGAGAGAGAGAGAGGGAGAGAGAGAAGGAGAAGGGAGAAGGGAGTACATGAAAGTCTAGCTTTATAGCCTGTAGCAATGGATTATTGGCTCTTGGTGCATTTATTTAATTCAGCTATTCTCTCTTTCTCTCTCTCTCTCTCTCTCTCTCTCTCTCTCTCTCTCTCTCTCTCTCTCTCTCTCTCTCTCTCTTGCTTTCTCTGCACAGCTAGGGTTCATTCACACAGTGGAGATGTGCAGGTAGTGTGAAGTGTGAGTTATTTCAGAGAGTGCTAAGAGAGTTAGCACTTAGCAGGGGAGAGATATGAGAAGCCAGATTAAAGGAACTGAATGAAAAATGAAATGAAATGAAATTTTTTTTTTTTGCCTTTACAGGAAACATACAGAAGTTTCATTTTTTTTTCATTCAATATGTCTTTCATGAATAGAAGCAGCTCAGAAAGAACAATATGAAGCTCATTTTGTGGAAATCCTGTGGCATCATATGATGACTTTTTTGTCTATATTGTATATGCGTGTTGCGTCTTACGTTCAAGCTACAAGGTGATAAAAAATAAGGGAAGGTTATACACTAGCTACCAGTTTACTGTATATAGTTTAGTCTCTGAGTGGACGAGTGTGTGCTAGTATGTGATCCCTTCAGCAGCAACATGGAGCTTAAGTCAACACTGAATCCCTTTCTGACCTGAGACAAATGGGAGTGTCTTTGAACAGATGGGTGTGTCTTTGAGTGGGAGGAATGGGCATGTCGGAGTGGGACAGGTGGATGTGACTGAATGAGAGGGACGGGTGTGGCTTTGAGTCAGGCAGATGGGTGTGGCTTTGAGTGGGAGAAATGGGTGTGGCTTTGAGTGAGACAGATGGGTGTGTCTTTGAGTGGTATGGGTGGGCGTTTCATAAAACCCCTATCAATACATAGTATTACTGTCTTAACACACACAGTCAATAGCTGCAGAGGCTGGTGCTTCGAAAGTAATTAAAAACTCATTTTTGATGCACCAGCTGTCTTTTGCATGAAACAATTCAAGACGAGGAATGTGTGATGAGCTGATTTGCATATTACACACAATAAAACATAATTTGCTTTGGATAGAAATTAAAATAAAATACACTCTGACACTAGGCCTTGATATTTAAATACTATGATTCAAGCCATTTTTCAGTCTTCTATCTAAAAGAACAATTTGCAAAAATGTAAATATGATGATAAGAAAGCCCGTCCCAGTGTCAGTGTCAGTGTCAGGCGACATCAGACAGCTCAAAGCAGAGGCCCGAATCAAAATCAACACGTTTGGAGATTTCTTATGGTTCGTTATGGATCTGATTGATGGTTGAAATCAGAGCTCTGTCTGAAGAGGGCAACTTCATCCCACCCTGTTTTAGTGTGATCATAAAATCTCTGATTAAATCATAAATGGCCTAATTTCAGTAATATTTTTATCATTACTACAGCAGTGGGTTTTGAACTGAATGTAATAAAGTTTAGCCAAAAATCAAATGTAGTCCAAGAGCTAAGACATGTCCTTATTATGCTGTCCTTATTCCTATGTTTCACAAGTTGTCTTTAGGTGCAGCTGTAACTCTTGTGATACAAAAAATACCAGAGTTACATATTTTGCTGTAAATCCAGTGATAAATATTCCAATTAAGTAAATTTCAGTTTCAGGTTGTAACACTACAAAATGTGGAGAAGTTCAAGGGGGTGAATACTTATGCAAAGCACTGTATATTGGGTAGTAATGTATTACAGACTGATTCAGGGGTTTTTTTTGGCCTTGGGTTTGTTTGTTTTATTCTTCCTGTTACTTCAACAAGTGGGGGATTAAAGTCTGAATATTTTTCTCGGAATGTAATAAATCATTCAGTTTCTTGTTGTTTGTTTGCCGTGCAGTAATTACAGTCAGGATTCTGTCGTTTCATTAATCCCACCTCCTTTCTCTCCTGTTTATACACGGCTTGAAACAGCATGTTGAAAAAAAAAAACCAGACTTCACCTGAGGTAAACTGGCTTTGAGAATAATTCATTGACAGATGGAAAAGGTATTTTTGCTCCTTGTAACTTTTCTGTCATTTGATTTCAGTCAGATGAGAACATTTGTAAGTTGTCCTACATGAGGAAAATGGAATCTTTACTCAGAAGACTGATAGACTCTTAGACTCTTAGCTTGGCCTCAGAAGTAGATTGAAGGGCCTTGTTGGAGACAGCCTTGTCCATGTCCATGCTGATGAAAAAGATGGAGAGAAAGCCACTTGTGCTGCATGTATGTCTTGGGAAATCTTTAATTGTGGACAGTTTGGCATTCAACATAGCAAAAAAAAGAAGAAAGAAAAGAAAAACTATGTAAAAATGTAGCAGTACTATGATTGGTGAGCTTAAAATGAGACAGATGGGTGTGTCTTTGAGTGAGACAGATAGAAGTGTCAGAATGAGACAGATGGGCGTGTCTTTGAGTGAGACAGATGGGTGTGTCTGAGTGAGACAGATGGGCGTGTCTTGAGTTTGAATAATCTTGTCGCTATGTGCCTGTAGAGATCCTAAACCGCATGCCATTATGTATGCATGTATTTCCACAGTTGACGTGGATTTAAAGGTCCTCCTCGTGGCCACCTGCTGTGTCCGTCCCTCTGATCCACCACACTGAATGGCCTGCACATGACTAATGCTTTAATGACTAATGCTGTAATCGCCTCTCAGACTATGACACAGAACGATCCACCCACACACTGTCCTCTGATACACGATCACCTGAATATACATACAGTCACCTCAGAGGAATCGGACAGCATCATCAAGTGTCTGAGTCATCAGATCTTATCCTGTACCTGCTAAAGCAAGCTAATATTCACACTTAGGAAGAACTGGACACCAGTATACTGTATATTAATGATCGTTTACACCACAGTGCTGCATTCTTGATTCTGATTGGTCAGAAAGTGATTTATATTAATGCGCTCCTTCTGATATGTTATCGTTTCTATAGTAACAGCTCATTCACATAATTGATGTTTCACATAAAAAAAAAAACACGTGTAATCATAGATGTGGTGAGGTTTTCTGTAAGGAGGTGTTTATGTAACATTTATGGAAGGAGTCTCCAGTGTCAGCGCTTTGTAACAGTCAGAGGTAAAGCTGCACCTTTACGTTTTCTGACATCTTCAGCACAGAGGAGATTTTTGGTAAATTGCATTTTTTCAGAGAGATGTTTTATGGCATGCCGTGTGATGGACCTCCATTTTCACTAGAGTGTATTCCCACATCCGTATCCAGCGTTCCCAGGATTCACTCCAGATCCGCTGCGACCATGACCATGACAAAACGCCTACGCTGTGTGTTTTTTTTCACTTTATATACAAACCTGGTTGGACTGCTCTAACGTTCTTAACCATTAATCCTAACAACTTCCCTAGTTGTTTTCTAGTCTGGCTTTTACGCTATCTGAAAAGCAGCCATACTGGCCCGAGTTGTTTGCGTGCACTTCATTGCTCTTTAAACCAGATCACTTTCCTGCGCACTCTACTCATCTGAAAATCCCACTGCTCTGAGAATTTGGATCACTGCATAAATAAATTATAGGTATTAATACACACGAGGAGGTTAATCTGATTTGATTTGCCCCTCTCTCTCTCTCTCTCTCTCTCTCTCTCTCTCTGTCTCTCACACACAACACACACACACACACTCCTCTCTCTGAGGTGTGTTTGAAATGACAACTCTGATTTATAGAGATACCGCGATGACTCCGATGACTGGCGTAATTTTTTTACACGTCTTGAGTAAAGGACCTAATTTTCTTCCGTGCCACAAACTCAGGGGATGATGAATGCGCCTCTACTCTTTCTCAGTAGGATAAAAAAAAAAAAAAAAAAGAAATTACCATTGCCATTATTTATTTAACTATTTTGCTTGGAAAGCAATTCCCCTTTTTCAAGACTCGGCGCAATATCTGCAAATGAACTCTGAGAAAGGACGACGATTTCAGTTAATAATTTCCATTTAATCCTCCTCAACACTCCCGCATTGCATCATATTCATCTGCATAATTTAATATCTGCCGTGGTTTTACATCTCGAGTTCAGCGTTTCATTTTTTTCTTCTTAATGACTGAGAAGGAACGGTCATGGAGATGTCACATGTTCGGAATTCATCAGGAAATACAATGTTTTTTTTTTTTTTATTCTGTAGACTGGCTGTCACTAACACTACAGTGCCTCGCATAAGTATTCGACCAAACCGTCAAGAAACCCAACAATGCTCATCACCCTGAGAACACCATGCCTGCAGTGAAGCATGGTGGTGGGAGCATCATGTTATTTGGATGCTTTTTTTTTTAATCAGCAGGGACTGGGGAACTGGCCAAGGTTGAGGGCAAAATAGTCCTAGAGGAAATCCTGTTGCAGTCTGTAAGAGATTTGACACTGGGGCAGGGCGTCAACTTCCAACATCAAGCCCATCAAAGCTCCACTGGAGTGATTTCAAATCAAGAACCTGAATGTGTTAGACTGGCTCAAGCAAAGCCCAGACCTGAATCAGATTGAGAAACTGTGGCAAGATGTAAAAAGAAATTGCAGTTCACAAACAACAATCTCTATCCAATCTGACAGAGCTTGAGCAATTTTCCCTAAACGTATGTGCAAAAAAAATGCAAGGTTCCAGATGTTCTACCAAATGCCTGCTTTTTTTAAACAAACATTTGTGTCACAATAAAACAGTTTCACAATCAAATGGTAAATATCCCAGTTAAGTCCATTTCAGTTCCAGGTTGTAACACTCTAAAATGAAGCAAGGAACGCTGAAGTGCTGGACCATGCTAATATTTCTTGTTCTGACTTTGCAATTCGTCAGCGGTTCATTCTGAGAAAACGCTTCACAATCTCAAGCACTTAGCTCCTCTCATATCGCAGCAATTTGCCAACGACATCATACTTTTTATCTGTTTATAGTTACATGTAAAGTTGTATGACCATGACACAAGTTAGTTCCTGTTCTCCCTTACATTATAGCAGCGTCAAACCGCCGTTCCCTCACCAGCCTCTCTTTTTTTCTCTCTCTTCAAGTCAATAAGCGCAAAATACACAGCTTGTCATGTTACCAACCAAAACGAAAACTTACAGCTTTAACTCTGATTGTTCCAAAAAAAAAAGCTGTTCAATATTTTTTTTTAAAAAGCACTATTCATTCTGTGTCAAGTGTTTTTATGATCAGTTAAATAGCTCTCCATTTCAGTCTGTGATCAGTGACAAATTGAATTAAGGAAGGAACTCATCTGCCAAATAGGATTAAGGATGTGGAAAAGGGAATGATCTTCTAATGATCCAGGAAGCCACATGCAGAAGCTCTATGATTCACCAAGCAGCCTTATGGTGTCATTTTGCATAAAAATAATGACCAACTGCTCTGTCGGAGTGAGCCACCGCTGGAGAAGGATGAGGTCTCATCAGAGGACAGGTAACACCCCTGAGATATTCACTCAAGTGTTTAAAAGAGGATAATCGAGTAAAGCTTCTGTACCAGCATCAACCGCACACCATTTTTCATGCTACAGTCAGTAGAATCTGATTGATGTTCCTGTTAAAAACAAGCAAGCTAGCTAAGCAGAAACAGCTATAGGTTAATGGCATAATTTTATATATTTATGTAACAGCGCTGTTGAAGCCTGGCTTCTGGTCAGAAGGTGTTGATTCATTTTCTACAACAGCAGCTCAGCTCTGTAGTAACAGCTCAATCACAGGGAATCGTGTGGCGGACGCTCGACATAAACGGTTCAGAGTAACATCACTGATCATCAGCAATCATTGATATGGTGAGGAAACCATAGATCTTTTGCAAAATCTCACCTTTAATCAGCCGATTAAGGAATTTCAAGACATTTCTACTCATTTCAAGCTTGAAACTGTTTTATTCTGTCAGTGGATAATTTGGGTTTTTCTAGAAATAAATGCTGAACATTAACAACATTATCTGCAAATAAAATAAGCAATTTAAACCTTGAAATTGGTAAGAATATCTAGAAATAGGTTCATATAATCAATAATCATATATTTATTTTATTGTAGACGTACAATAGGAAATATCTGATCAATTTGACAGTCTTCATGATACACCATATGACCAAAAGTTTGTATACACTTGACCCTCACACCCTTATGTGCTTGTTGAACATCCCATGGCAGATAAGCTCCACTCTTCTGGGAGGGATTTCCACTAGATGTTGGAGTGTGTCTGTGGGGATTTGTGTTCATTCAGCTACAGGAGCATTAGTGAGATCAGGCGCT
>CM074924.1:2334624-2348947 GCA_037576815.1 Pangasius larnaudii | reverse complement strand
GTGCTACATAAGACAACACAGAACAACACAGAACTACGGGGACTACATAAATTAAACATAAAGTGCACAAGTGCAAATGTGCGGACAGCACAAGACAGAACAAGACAGTACAATGACTACAAGCGTCTGCATTCACCATGGAGGATGCTGTTTTGTAGTCCGTTATTGTTCTCAGTCCTTGCCATAGGCTCCTAGAATCACTCTGCTGGAACTGTGACTCTAGTTTCCTTCCGTAGCGTTGCTTCGCCTCCTTCACCGCTCTGTGCACGTTGTAAAGACACAGCCTTGTATTCGTCCGTGTTCCTGGTGGCGAGCCCCGTGTTGTAGGCAGCGATTGGTTAGAGATTAGGGATCAGAGACTAGAGATTTCAGAGCGTTGCAGATGGTTTAGCTAGAGAACTCATGATTTGCTTGTTTCTTTGCATTTTTATATTTTAAACTCCGCTACGTTGGGTGACAGTGAGTGACTCCGAGTGTCTGCTTGCCTGAAATGTAACTTACATATTGCTCTGTGTTATGGTTAGCATGCTAACACTATCCAACTCATACTTAAAATATTTCACAGGCTGGAGAACAAAACACACAGACTGGATCATAAAGTAATATAATAAAAATACACACACCGGAAGCGAATAGATGTGATCATTTTGTTTTTTTTTACACTGTGCTTTAGACATCTAGGCAGATAGTATGAGATCATAGTGGAGAGGTTTTGCCCTTTCACCTGGTACTGTGACACACACACTGATGTGAACAATGTGAATTTATTTTATTCTCATAACACTTTTGTAATTCTGAGAATTATCATTTATATTTATATTTATCTATATTTATAAGATAATTATTTCCTCGTGAACATTTGGGCTGTGTTTATGCAACTGTACATGGTTTGTTACTACATAGTTGGCGTCATTACTCTTTAGGCGTACTACTGAGTGTGTATTATGTAGTTTAGGATGCAGCCATGAATTCTCTCTCTCTCTCTCTCTCTCTCTCTCTCTCTCTCTATGTAGTTACCCGGCACTCGGAAAAACGTGAGATAAATCTGCATGATATTACACAATGCTACAAAGTGTCCAAGTGTACTTGCAGAAGTATTTATCTTCCAGAGAGTACGAAATTACAAAATTATACATCCTGTAGCTTTAAAAAAAAAAAACTAACACAATAAGTAATAGATCAAACAGAAACTCAGATGAAATAATAATTGTTCTGGGATCTCAGAGAGAGAAATCATTTAGAGCCAAAAGAACCCCAAAAGAACAGGTTTTTCTATTTGGAGGATTTCTAGGATGGAAAAAAAAAGTACACAGTGAACCTGATATCCAAACATTGATTTAATTTAGAGTTTTTTTTTTTTTTTTTTTTTATATTAAGTTTATTTTACTTTTCATTTCATATACAGTGGGGTGAGGAAGCTATGACAGCATGTCCCGAAGCGTTTTATTCCTCTTCTACCACAGCGGTTGTTAAAGAATGTCATGTTGCACATTCCGTCTGTTTATAGTTACATTTAATGTTGTAGATTGCCCATGAAACACGTTATCACTTACACTGTAGCAGCTATAAACAATCGTTGCCTCACCAGACTCTTTTTTTTCCTCTCTCTCTCTTGTACTTAATAAGACAAAAGACAAAAAAAAAAAAAACGCCGTGTCATGCTACCGAGAAACCGTAAAGCGTAAACTCCTCTGTCCTGAAGATGTCGGAAAACATCTGACACTGGAGACTCCTTACATACATGGAAAATATATGTGTACTTACAGAAAACATTTATGTGGAGCGTCTGCTGTGCAAGTCCCTGTGTATGAGCTGTTGCCATAGAAACGATATCGTACAGTATGAGAGCGAGCGCATTAATATACAGTAAACCTGCACTACTGTCAGAGCTGTTGTAGCTTTTATAGGAAATGAATCCAGAATTCAACAGCGCTGTGGTCTAAGCACCTGTGAACTACATAATAAACCAGGTGATATACACTCCGAGGCCAGTTTTTTTGACAGATGTATGTACAATAAGTTAGAAGCCTAATGTATAAGTGCAGAAGAGGACACACAGGATACACACTGCGCTGTAAATGCTGATGTACTTTCCTGCAGTGTTGTTAGACAACCGGCCGTGCTGCACGCACTCTGCTTTTGTACACACTTCAAGCGGAAGTACTACAGCAGCACCGGAAGCGAGGGAGATACACCACTGGAACATGGTTAACTCATTCGCTTTTAAGGTGTGCAGCTCATGTACGATGAAGGAGCTTAAATCCAGCACTTTAGTAATAAAACTGTTTTCATTCTCCCTTTATCCCTTCTTTTGATACACTAGGTCTAATGTAGGAATGTTTAAGGATTTCTTAATACTTCTGAATGGCAATAAAACACCTTAACTAATATAATAATAATAATAATAATAATAATAATAATAATAATAATAATAATAATAAGTCAATAAATAGCTATATTTAATGCTATATTTACTGCATATAAAAGTCAGATTCAACTAAAAGCTGCAACTAAAATAAAAGAAAAAATCTAAAATAAATGAATATACTGTTTATTTCTGCTCAATTACTTTTATTTTATTTTAAATATTAATGAATTCTATATCCTTATTATTGGGGATCTTGTGTGTAAATCACTGTTGTGGTTATTATATGTATATGTATATGTATATGTATATGTGTGTGTATATGTATATGTGTGTGTATATGTATATGTATATGTGTGTGTATATATATATACTTTAAAGACAGCTGAGGTGTGTTTTAATTCGTATGGAGTCAGTTTATAGTGCAGTGAGAGGATCAGTGTGTTAGAGCAGCACCTGGCGCAGCAGATACGCACCATTTCATTTCATCAGCTTCACTCTGTGTGTGTTATGTGCGTGTGTGTGTGTGTGTCATGTGTGTGTGTGTGTGTGATGATTGAGTTGGATTTAACGTGAACGCAGCCATTGATATGTATGAGTTTCCCACTTACCAATGTAATCTCTGTGAGCAGGCCGACTTCAGCACAGCTTACTGCTATACATATACACGAATGAAGCGCCGTCTAAACCCTGTGTGTGTCAGTGTGTGTGTGTCAGTGTGTGTGTGTGTGTCAGTGTGTGTGAGGGGGAGAGATAGGCTTGCTGCCCTATTGTTTACGTCACACACACACACACACACACACACACCGCATTGCTGTGTCACTTTATGCTCAGGATGCACATCTGCTTAGCAACAGATTGAACCAGCTTCAGACTTCAGAAAAAAAAAAAAGAGCAGAAATTCAGTTTACACAATTTTATGCTTTATGCAAATGCAGCCACAGGGTGTTTGTACAATGTGGATATTTAACTTAATTTTATTTTACTTATTTTCTTTTTAGCTACATTTTGCTCCAGCGCAAAAGGAGGGACTTTCAGACAGCAGACGTGTCTTTCGTGTGTTATTTTTCTTTTTGTTATTTTCTTAAATCTGGACTGTTTCTTGAAATGATCAACTTTATCCCTTCACTGAATATCTAAAAATAAATCTACATAAATAACTATAACTAACTTTATTTATGGAATTTTCTGACCGTCATGATTTAAAATCTAGGCTGCATTTATATTTCATTATTTTGCTGTGGCATGAATAGTTTATTATCTATTAGTGAGCTCTAGACTCTTAATTAGACAAAAACAATAGCAAAACCGATGTTCCCTAAAAACAATGTTATTGTCTTTGTTCTTGTCGTTTACTTTGAATCAGAAGTGATCACCTGTTTCATTATGCAGCAGTTTAATTCCATTAATTGAGTGTTTTTGTGTGTATGGTGTTTTTGTTCTTATTAATAATTGTTTTGCTTCTGGCGTCATGAAAGAAAAAACAAAAAAAAAAAAGCAAAATTACCTTGTGGTGTGTGTGTGTGTGTGTGTGTGTGTGTGTGTGTGTGTGTGTGTGTGTGTGTGTGTGTGTGAAATCTATAATGACATCTGGCAGAATTTTAACAGATATGTCACAGAAGTTATTCGAGAATATTGATATACTATTTCAACATCCACCATGGGAAATTTTATAAACCTGCTCAAAATAAAATAAATAAATAATGTCTGCAAACCTTTATCCTCATAGATAGATAGATAGATAGATAGATAAATAGATAGATAGATAGATAGATAGATAGATAGATAGATAGATAGATAGATAACTAAAAAAAGTAATTAAAGTAAATTAGAAAATTATTACTTTACACTTACATTTCCTACCAGCCATGTCAATGTGTAAATAAACAGATAGATAGATAGATAGATAGATAGAGAGATAGATAGATAGAGAGATTTACAACTAAGACAAATACATACAAAGAACACTATACATACCTATTTTCATTCTTATAAAATTATTTAAAATAACAGGTAACAGGTAGAAAGGTAGATCTAGATTTTTTTTTTTTCTTTTTTTAGTAAAAAAAAATCCCAAACACTTCTAAGCTTTACTTAACGTCATGATTCTTCTAATTCTTCAGGATCTAACTTTCTTTATGCTAAATACAGCGAGTGTACAGTATCAGATTTGATAATTTATAATAATAATAACTGTTTGTTTTACCCAAGCTTCAAGATACTGCCACTGATTCCTTGATAACATATAAACATAAAGCATATAAAGTGTACTGAAACATATAAAAACATACGAAAACATATAAAAGATATTAAACATACTAAAACATATATGACATTGTGTGTCATTGTTTTTTTTTTTCCATATGTGCAGCAGTCATTAACTAATACTGAGCAATAATGAACATTTTACACAACGGAAATGTCTGGATTGTATTTGAGTCCACGGTAGGATTTTTAAATGTATGGTTTTGTTTATGATTTTAAATGTTCCTGCAACAGACCATGATTTCGTGGGTGTGATTTCGTGAGTTCTCTTGAAGCGCTCAGCAATTGCATTTTTAATTGGTGTATAAATTAAACTCTTGGGAAATGTTTAAAGATGGTTTATAATTCTGCACAAGTCATTATCCGTCAAAGCAGCAGTACAAGAAATAATTATTATAGGAAATAACACGTCATTTGGGGCATTTTTATAGTTAGATAAAAATTCTAACAAATTGCCAAATTAAAAATAATTGTAACGTGGGAAAGACTATTGTAATGATTTCTGAGTACATTCTTTGTAAAAGGCCTAACTGTTAATCCTTTGAGCTCAGGATTTTGGTTATGTCATTGTCCATAATTCATGTTTTAAACCACATTTTCCCTATAGAATGCTGAAACTACAAAAATGTCAAATAATCCTGTAACATCTCTAAGCCAGCTAGCGTTATTGTTACGCAATAATGCAGTACCAAACTATCGTTTCAGTGCTGTTTAGCTATGTCATTGTGGCACAATTCAATGAGGCCACTTAGGCATCTATGTGCTCTATTCACAGACTCCACATCGATTATTACGCCTTTCACTTTTATCTAATTCAATTTAGCTCCATTAATTCGGCTGCAATTACGCCGTGACTGAGCTGAAGAGCGCTGGGTGTTTGAGTCTGTGTGAAGAGATGGAGAAAAAAGGCTAGGGAAGAAGAAAAGAGATGCGTCTGTATAAGAAAAATAGAAAGATGGAAAAGAAAAGAAGAGATGCTTAGTTCTTTTGTTCACCAGAGTAGTTGATCTAGCTTCTAGCTGCTGCTAGATTAGTGCTGAATCATTACAGTATGACAGATCAGAATGGTGTAGTCTTTATTTGGATGAGTCATCGTATTGCATCCGACACTTGTCTGTTTGTGTGTGTGTGTGTGTGTGTGTGTGTGTTAGAGAGAAAGAAAGATTCTTACACCTATTTGAGTATGCGTGAGAAAATTTATTTGTATTTCCCTGTCCTTACACACATCTAATCCTTCCCAACATATTCCAACATATAAGGGACGTTCCAGCCATGGCTCACTGGCAGCCTTGGAACAAATGGGACTAAACAAGAGTTGTTGTTCTTTTGGCTGCTCCTGTTAGGGGTTGCCACAGTGCATCATTGGTCCGCATATTTGATTCGGCACAGTTTTTTATGCTGGATGCCCTTTCTGGTGCAACCTTCCCCAGTTTTATCTGGTCTTGTACTGGGGTTGGCTCCGTTGCTGGTAATCGAACCTGGGCCACGGCAGTGAGAGTGCCAAGAACATCCAGGGACTCTGGGACTAACCAAGAATCAGAACTCTAAATCCTGAGTCACAAAAGTAAAAAAAAAAAAAAGACTAGGAATAATCAAGAGTCAAAGCCTGAAAGGCTAAGAATATTAAAAAGAAAAACAGCCTTAAAGACTGTGATTAAAAATTGGAGCCAAAAGACTGGGACTAGCCAATAGTCAGAACCATAATGACAGAGACTAACCAAGAGTCAGAGCCCTAAGGACTGGGACTAACCAAGAATCAGAGCCCTAAGGACTGGGACTAACCAAGAATCAGAGCCCTAAGGACTGGGACTAACCAAGAATCAGAGCTCTAAAGACTGGAACTAACCAAGAGTCAGAGGCCTAAAGACTGTAACTAACCAAGAGTCAGTGCCACAATGACTGGGACTAACCAAGAGACAGAAACATAATGACTGGCACTAAACCAAGAGTCAGAGCCCTAAAGACTACAACTAACCAAGAGTCAGATCCCTAAAGACTGGGACTAACTAAGAGTCAGAACCAAAATGACTGGGACTAACTAAGAGTCAGAGGGACAAAACTGTAACTAATCAAGGGTCAGATCCACAATGACTGTAACTAACCAAGAGTCAGAGCTACAACACTGTAACTAACCAAGAGTCAGAGCAACAATGACTGTAACTAACCAAGAGTTAGAGCCACAAACACCAGGACTAACCAAGAGACAGAGCCACAAGGACTGGGACTAACCAAGAGTCAGAGCCACAGGAACTGTAACTAACCAAGTGCCAGAGTCACACAGACTGGGAGTAACCAAGAGTCAGAGCCACAATGACTGTAACTAACCAAGGGAGAGAGCCACAATGACTGTAACTAACCAAGGGAGAGAGCCACAATGACTGGGACTAACCAAGAGTCACAGCCACAAACACCAGGACTAACCAAGAGTCAGAGCCACGGGAACTGTAACTAACCAAGAGAGAGAACCACAATAACTGGAACTAACCAAGAGTCAGAGACACAATGACTGTAACTAACCAAGAGTCAGAGTCCTAAATCCTGTGTTCTGTATGTTTTGTTGCTTTTCACTGAAAGACATCTTGAAAACAAAAGATTAGATATATAATTGTTTTGCTTTCTCTGAAGTATTTGCTTCTCCTGGGCTGAATCTCCAATTCAATTCAGTTTTATTTGTATATTGCTTTTAACAATGGACAATTGTCACAAATGTCCCTTGTTAAAAGCAGAAGGGGACAGGACCACTGGTAACTCAGGAGTAGCATGTCAAGCTCGATAGAGAGAAAGAGAGAGAGAGAGATTATTATGCTTATTGTCCCGTAATGGAATAAGGACTTTGCGTGCTTAGTGCAAGCAAGACTAGCTGTGACAGCATAACTAAAAGGGAGAGCCAGAAAGTAACACAGACATGAGGGCGCACTGGAACATAAGTGGCCAGCCACTCCACCGTCAAACTTGAGTGTATGCGTGAGAGTGGGGTGGGGCGACAGCATCCAAACATCCCAGCTCGTCACAACACTCTATGCCTGTGAACCCTCCGGACCTGCTCCTGTACTTAAGAAAAAAACTATTCACAAAAAGCTTGAATAAACAAATATGTTTTCAGCCTAGATGTAAACACTGAGACTGTGTCTGAGCCCCGAACATTAACTGGAAGGCTGTTCCATAACTGTGGGGCTTTGTAAGAGAAAGCTCTACCCCCAGCTGTAGCCCTCACTATTCTAGGTACCAACAAATAGCCTGCACCTTCTGATTGAAGTATTGGTGGCGGATCATAAAAGACCAAAATTTCACTCAGTTACTGTGGCACGAGACCATTCAGTGCTTTATAGGTCAGTAGTAGTATTTTATAATCTATACGAAATTTGATCGGTGCAGTGTGGCTAAGATAGGGGTGATGTGGTCATATCTTCTGGTTCTAGTAAGGACTCTTGCTGCTGCATTCTGGACTAACTGAAGCTTGTTTGTGCATCTACTGGAGCATCCAGACAGTAAGGCATTACTATAATCCAACCTAGAGGTAACAAAAGCATGAACTAATTTTTTCTGCATTGTGTAGTGGCATTATATTTCTTCCCTTAGCAATATTTCTGAGATGAAGGAAAGCAATCCTAGTAATATTATCTACATGAGCTTCAAATGAAAGACTGGAGTCAATAATCACACCAAGGTCTTTTACTGCTGCACATGATGAAACAGAAAGGCCATCCAGAGTTATTATGTAATCAGAAAGCTTACTTCTAGCTGCATGTGGTCCTAGTACAAGTACTTCTGTCTTGTCAGAATTAAGTAAGAGAAAGTTAATAAGAATCCAGTGCCTGTTTACACATTCCTCATCTGGTGTCTGTCATCTGGCTTTGATGAAACATACGACTGTGTGTCATCAGGATAACAGTGGAAGCTAATACCATGTTTATGAATAATTTTGCCCAGAGGCTCTGACTCTTGGTCATGTTTTCATAGTGTTATTGCAAAAGCTTTAAATGAAAACTACAGGAAAGGATGAGAAGAGCTTCAAATACAAACCTTGTTCAGATTAATATAATATAATATAATATAATATAATATAATATAATATAATATAATATAATGATGCTTAGATAGATAATTAGAGGTGAAGTAACTTTTTGCATTTTTTTTTTTTTTTTGATGAGAGATGTTAAATCCATAATGATTGTCCATCGCCAATTTGGCATTTGAGATCTATAGCCTGCTGAGTCATTCTTGTGGAAAACACCCAATTGTTATTCTGAATCCATCATCTGCTAATAAGGAATGAGCTCTTTTGAACAGCCCTAATGAGTGACCTTTAGACTATTGACATGTGACATCAGCGCCTCGACCCCCACCATGTAACGGAGCCCACATTAACCCTGCTGTTTCTGAGGCTGGAAACATGTCGTCTGGCCAAATGTGCTTTTATGTGTTAATAGGCTTTGGTGTTGGATTCTCATTACTAGTCTGTCCACTAACAAGAGCTGGTATTATTTTAGCATTAATTGAGAAATAATACATTTTGTTTGATATTTATTATTTAGGAATGTGTTGTTGAAAACGCAAACAAATCAAGTGTTTAGCTGATTTAAAAAATAAATAAATATATATATATATATATATATTGTGTGATGTAGATATCTGACCAAATATCACATTTATGCACCAATTGCTCCATTTTATGCCATATATTTTATTCAAAGGATTGTGTGTAATTAATGTGGATATGTATACATAATCCAAACATTATGTATACTCCTATTTGTCTCTTCATGAATCTAATATTGACTTGATTATTGTGCACCTCTGTGTTATACACTCATACAGGATTCAAATTTTAAGCAATTGTGAATCAAGTTATAATTCATATAGCATCACGAAAAATGTATAAAAACTGCACAAAGATTTTGCACTTTCCACCACTGAGCACGTTTTATTCAGTGAATCACATGAATCGATTCGACTCATACGACTCAGAGTCTGTTGCCAGCAATCCAGCAGCTGTGCTGTCAGTGATCCTTTTATGAGATGCCTAAAGCTGTCAGGATAAGCGGTTCGAAATGTTTAAGTGCTCTGGAGCCCTCCATCCGAGGCTCTGCGTTCGGAAAACACAACACTCTCATTTCCTGAACGAATCATTTGACAGATGCCGGATAAAACTTTATACTCTTAAAAAAAGATCAGGTTTGGGGGAAGTTTTTAATGTAGGACCCTACAACAAGGTGTTCTGAAGATTATGGACGTAAGATATGTGAGTGTATAACTTCTTAAATGAATCAGCTGACGATTCTAGTGTTTATGCAGCCTATATAGTGAATAGGGTGTGATTTGGGACAGGTCCACAGTGGATTGATGATGATGATGATGATGATATGGTTTGTTATAGTGTTTATGTAGTCAGTGGTGTGTGTTGTGGTTTTGGACACATCTACAGTGTACTAGGATGTGTATCATGGTGTTATATGGCCTATATAGTGAATAGGGTGTGATTTGGGACAGGTCCACAGTGGACTGATGATGATGATATGTTTGTGATGGTGTTTATGTAGTCAGTAGTGTGTGTTGTGGTTTTGGACACATCTACAGTGTACTAGGATGTGTATCATGGTGTTATATGGCCTATATAGTGAATAGGGTGTGATTTGGGACAGGTCCACAGTGGACTGATGATGATGATATGTTTGTGATGGTGTTTATGTAGTCAGTAGTGTGTGTTGTGGTTTTGGACACATCTACAGTGTACTAGGATGTGTATCATGGTGTTATATGGCCTGTATAGTGAATAGGGTGTGATTTGGGACAGGTCCACAGTGGACTGATGATGATGATATGTTTGCGATGGTGTTTATGCAGTCAGTAGTGTGTGATTTGGGACACGTCTCTGGTGCTTAAGTAGTGAGTAAAGTGTGTTGTGGTTGGAGACATGAACTGAGATGTATGTTATAGTGTTTATATGGCCTATATAGTGAATAGGGTGTGATTTGGGACGTGTCCACAGTGGACTGATAATGGTGACATTCATGACGGTCTTTGTGCAGTGAAAAGTGTGTGTCGTGGTTTGGGACATGTCCACAGTGCACTGAAGATGTGTGCAATGGTGTCCATGTGGCCTGTGTAGTGAATAGGGTGTGCGGTTTGGGACACAGCCACAGTAGACAGAATATGGTGAGACGTTTCGGATGGCGTTTATATGAGAAACGACTCCTGATACTATGATATAGGGAGTAAGGAGTAGGGCACAGCACAGTTTTGAACACAGCACATCGTAGTCGAGTCTGGCTGTAGGGAGCTTGCATGCAATCCTCGTGTGTGTTTGTGTGCGTGCGCACTGGTGTGTGTGGCGCAGCATCTGTTCTCCTGTAGAGTTCTCTCACACACTGACCTTTCCCTAATGACTTCTCATGCTTTGTGTACTCTGCAGTCTAAACCACTTAAGCATCATGAGGCCACACACACACACACACACACACACACACCGCCTCCTCGGCTCTGAAATCACCCCACTCGACTGAGAGATTATATTCTTTATATTAATGTCAGATTTACTTGAGTGAGGTGGCGTTTATGAGATGCGGGGTTGAGTGTTCACACCTACCGAACAGGATGTCAGGAGATTTACGTGTTTATAACACGGTTTAAGAGCGAATCTCGAACACGGTTCAACAAATCCGTTTTTCATACGGCACTAAAATCTGACTCGTATCCTGTATTCGTGAAGAGTCACGTTCAGATTCAATGCACGGTTCATTCAAATTTCATTCCTTTGAGCATTATTTCCAGGATTGGAGTGAGATATTCTTTAAAAAGCTAACATACACAACAGATCTGCTACACAAAATTCCTAGCAAGCAGAGAGAAAAAAAACGAACGCACAAAACCCTAGCGAATGTCGGTGGACGAGGTGCCTAATTTTTCAACAGATATACAGTAAAGCAACAGTAAGAAAACAACAAGGCAAGAGTCAGGTGTGAACGCTACTCAGGGTTGCCAGGTTTCAGCAATATTTCCAAAAAAAACAAAAAAAACAAAAACACAAAAATCCCTAAAAACTGGCTCAAAAAAGTTCAGGCACTGAAAAACACACCTTCCTCATTGTCTCAGTTCGCCATGATGCGTACGCATTTCAGAGTTTTCTCATCGCCTGGTCACTATGCACTCTATCTCACAACGGAAATGGCATCTGTACATCACAGACACACTGTCTGCACTTAGACTTTGCCTTTGTTTGCCAAAGCTTATGGTTGCGCAAACTGATTCGATTCAATTCAGATTATTTAAAAACAAGACGCCGCCAGCAAACCTGTTTTCTCCCTCCACAACCTTGTTCCAAAACTATCCGGAACTTAGCGTAAAAACTGCGACCCTGGCAACCCTGTGTCACTGCTTAATAATCAGCAGCTCCTCCTGACCATCACACACCAGTCTCGCCCATCCTTGATCCTATTGGCTCACAGGAGAGACGTGTGTGTGTGTGTGTGTGTGTGTGTGTGTGTGTGTGTGTGTGTGTGTGTGTGTGTGTGTGTGTGTGTGTGTGTGTGTATGTGTGTGTGTGTGTGTATGTGTGTGTGTGTGTGAACAAAAGTTCAACATTTTATGAAGACGCCTGATTTGGCTGGTACTATTATTTTATTGCAATCATTTTCAGTAGAACTGAATGTTATTAATACGGGAAGATCAGTTAACAGAAGATTTGCCTTATGATATAATTAAGTGACGGATTCTCAATACTGCCACTTCTTCTACCATCTGGCCTCCACCCAGAATGCACGAACACGTCACGCTGATGTTACTGGAATCACACAATGATTTTATTCAGCATGTTTCCTCATCCTTGCCATGAAATGAATTCCTGGCAACGCCACCAGTTGCAAAAACGTGCCGTAAAATCCGCATTTAAACATAACAAACCTAACGTAGCAATCTGAAAGTCACGTATTCAAAGTATTAATGAGTTCAAAGTATTGCTTACGCTTCCTTATAAACCTTTTATTCCACCGTTGTTTCAGATCTGGAATGAATTTGCATCATGTCACAATAACTCTGCTCCTGAAGTCAACTTCGACATTGACTCGAGCCCCTCACACTTCACTTGAGCTGATACAATAACAGAAGCCCCCAAGAGCGAATTAAAAGCAGTACTGAAAGTTTACTCTTCTCTAACTTATCCGTTTCAGCTCGTTACCTCATTATCCAGCCATGAGCAATATCGGAATCAGATAAATTAAAATCGACCATGAGACACACACAGAGCAACCGGACGGCTCATCAGGACGTGTTTCTGAGCCGGTCGAGCCGAACGGACACGAGCCGATCTGTTTCTGTTTCTCCAAACGGCACTTCAGAGCTAATAAGCGCCAGGATCGATCGTGCTCTCGCTTCACAGGAGCAAAAAAAGATGTTCTTTTATGATCTGGAGCTGTGGATTTAATCCGATCGGAATTTGATGACAAAGAGGAAAAAGTCTATAAAGGTGTCGCGTCTGCCGTTTATCACCTCGCACACACACCCACCCACACACACACCCACCCACACACACACACACACCCACCCACACACACACACCGACACTCACACACACACACACACACACACACACACCCATACACACACACACACACACACACACACACACCCCCACACCCCCACCCACACACACACACACTCACACACACACACACACACCGACACTCACACACACACACACACACCTCCTGCTGGTGCTGTTATCCCCCTGTGTTCGGTCACAATATTAATCGACCTTTTAATGTCTTTGTGTTACAATAAATTCACTTTAATGTGGTGGAAAAAAGTAAAATACAATTCTGTCTAAACTGTGCAGCTTCCTTATTAACTATTCAGTGAAGGAGGCGTGGCCTCTGTACCTTTCAGTCTCAGTGAAGGAGGCGTGGCCTCTGTGTCTGTCAGTCTCAGTGAAGGAGGTGTGGCCTCTGTACCTGTCAGTCTCAGTGAAGGAGGTGTGGCCTCTGTACCTGTCAGTCTCAGTGAAGGAGGTGTGGCCTTTGTACCTGTCAGTCTCAGTGAAGGAGGCGTGGCCTTTGTACCTGTTAGCCTTACTGAAGAAGCCCTTACACTCCTTTAAACTGTCTCTGTTTGTACAGCAATGAATCATGCTGCAATCATGGCTGCATTAAACATATCTTTCTTGTATTGGAGTGTATAGAGTTGTATGGAATAGTCTCAGAAGCAGAACCACATGCAGAACCACACACAGAGCCGCATGCAGAGCCGCACACAGAACCACACATAGAACTACACACAGAACTATATGCAGAACCACATGTAGAACTACACACAGAACTATATGCAGAGCTACAGGTAGAACTACACACAGTACTATATGCAGAACCACACGTAGAACTACACACAGAACTATATGCAGAGCTACAGGTAGAACTACACACAGTACTATATGCAGAGCTACAGGTAGAACTACACACAGAACTATACACAGAACTATATGCAGAGCTACACGTAGAACTACACACAGAACTATATGCAGAACTACACACAGTACTATATGCAGAACCACACGTAGAACTACACACAGAACTATATGCAGAGCTACAGCTGGAACTACACACAGAACTATATCTCAGATCCACATGTAGAACTACACACAGAACTATATGCAGAGCTACAGGTAGAACTACACACAGAACTATATGCAGAGCTACAGGTAGA
>CM074924.1:2301626-2315584 GCA_037576815.1 Pangasius larnaudii | reverse complement strand
GGATGACACATTAGCATTGTGTTCTTTAACAACATATTAATAATATATTTAGAAAGAAAGACATGTACATATACAGGGGTGGACAAATCAGTAGCCCCAGCACCCTGGACAAACTTGCTCATCTGCTGGCTGTTCGTTTTTATCTAATCTACAAAAAGATTTAAAATCCTGAAAAACCTTATAGACTTACACGATATAAACCTTTTAATTAGACGTGTGTGTTTAAAGCTAACACACTTTAAACTGCTATAGCTATAGCACATGCTACACATATCCAATCCCACCACCTGCTGCACTACACACATCAGCTGAGACTTACAGTCAATTACAGTTAATAATAATAATCATAAATAATAATAATAATAATACATTTTATTCATACTGCATATTCATTTCCAAAAGTGCTACAAAGTACAAATAAGTGATAAGACAAATTATAAAACATTTGGAAGGCACAAAATCCAAAACTCATATTCAGACACTGAAGCGTGCATATTAAAATTCAGTAGTAGGCCATAAAATATAAAGACGAAGGCCCGTTGCATACGCTGCAAAAGTACGCAGGCGTCTTTCGCGTACATGCCTTACACGTGGTCTGTCATAAACAGCTAATCCACAAGGGGGCAGCAGAACGAGTTGCTCGCTCAAAGCGTTCACACAGCAAATTTCGCACGTTTCCGTGTCCATCTCAAGACTTGCGCCAAAGTCTCTCCGTGCGTCGCGAACACGATTCCTATCAGGACCTTTGACCTTGCGTATTCCCGGAAATGCATACACCTGAGATGGTGATGTCACTGGCGTAATGTTGATATATAGCGCCTCTTTCGGCAATGCGTCGTGTTAAAGGTTTTGCACGCCCACGAATTCTACGTGAATAGGACAGGAACGTCTTGTGGTGGAGACGTCTGTCTTCAGGCATTTTAAAAAGAAACAGTTTTAAATTTCTCTTAAAAAATATGCAAAGTGTGTCCTGGCCTCAGGCGAGCTGGGAGACGAGGTGCCGACCTCGCATTGGTGTAAAGTCTGCTGCTTGGCAATGGAAGGAGAAGGGTATTGTTGGATGGTAGGTTGTGGGTGGAGGTCATAGGGGTAAGCAGTTCGCTGAGATAAGGTGGGGTATTTCCCCAGGGTGGGGTCAAGATGAGGAAAGTATATAAGGCAGGATCAGGAAACGGGTAAGCAGTGTAGATTGGGAGTGGTGTGGTCATGTTTTCAGGGATTTGCCGGGATCCTGATGAAGAATGTGTTGCAATAAACGAACCTCGAGAGAGAAACACGTGGACAAGTTTCTCTGCATCAGACCAGATTAAGATGGGATCGATTTCCGAGATGTTCTTGAATGTGGAAGTAAGACGCTTTGCAACTGTACAACAGTCTTTACTCGACGGATTAACCAAAAAAATAAAAAATAATCCAGCGCAAGTCTATTCATTCACGTACCGGTTAAACATACTGAGAGGAAATAAATAAATAAATAAATACTCTAAGCCATAATTTCTCTTATGTGTGATAGGAGGCTAGAACTCTACAGCTTACAGTTGAGGCCAAAAGTTTACATCCCCCTTTCAGAATCTGCAAAATGCATGACGAAATGCATGTTATTGTTTATTTAGTGCTGACCTGAAGAAGATATTTCACATGAAATAATAGTTGAGTTTATAAAAATGACTCCGTTCAAAAGTTTACATCGACTTGATTCTTAATACTGTGTTGTTGATCCACAGCTGTGTGTGTTTTTTTGTTTAGTGATAGTTGTTCATGAGTCCCTTGTTTGTCCTGAACAGTCAAACAGCCTGCTGTTCTTCAGTAGAAAATCCTTCAGGTCCCACAAATTCTTTGGTTTTCCAGCATTTTTGTGTATTTGAACCCTTTCCAACGACGACTGTATGATTTTTTTCACACTGAGGGCAACTGAGGGACTCGTACGCAACTATTACGGAAAGTTCAAACGCTCACTGACGCTGCAGAAGGAAAAACCATGCGTTAAGCGCCGGGGGGTGAAAACTTTTGAACAGAATGGAGATGTGTACATTTATCTTATTTTGCCTAAATATCATATTTTTTTATTTAGTACTGCCCGTCAGAGGCTACAGAAGATAGTTACATGTTTCCCAGAAGACAAAATAAGTTAAATTTACTCTGATCTTCAAATTCAAAAAGTTTTCACCCCCCCGGCTCTTAACGCATGGTTTTTCCTTCTGGAGCATCAGTGAGCGTAAACTATCACTAATTAAACTTTTGAACGGGCTCATTTTTATAAACTCAACTATTATTTTCTCTTGTGGACTACATGTAAACATCTTTTATGTGAAATATCTTCTTCAGGTCAGCACTAAATAAACAATAACATGCATTTTGAATGATCTCTTATTCTGGTAAAATAATGAACATTTTGCAGATTCTGAAAGGGGGATATAAACGTTTACTGACAACTTGCTGACATTTTTTTTTTTTAGGGTGGACACGTGATCATAAACTCCTTTGTTTCCTTTAATCTGGATTAATCCACTTAACTAGCTAACTAGCGTGCTGTACATTTTTAAATTAGGTTCGTTGTCACTCTTTGGCCTTGTCAATTAGGTTTCTGGGCAACCAGAACATGTCACACTGGAGATTTTACTTGGGTTAGATAATAAATTTATGATTCGTCCACCTCTGATACACACACACACACACACACACACACACACACACAGCTATCTATCTATGGATATGTAAGGATTTGTTCTAAAATGAATTCTAATGAGAATTAAAATGAGATTCCACTTGACAGTTTTAAGAGCAGCGCACATGTCGGGAACACAATACGATCGCACGTCTGCTGTAGCGAACACAACTGTCAGAAAATATGCATTAACTGCATTTACATTCACATTTACTCATCTGCCACGTGCGTCTATCCAAAAAAAGTGAGGCGTAGAGCTTTTAGAGGAGCATAGATAGCACTTTGAAATGAGTACGTAATAATACACATACAAAGACGCCTTCACTGAGCTAAAAATGACTTTGTCCCTGCTTTAGGATTGAAATGTTGGAAGTTTGGTCGAATTACAACAAGCCAAAACGATCCGTTTATCATCTAACACTCGATTTGAAGTTAATGTTAACATTGCTCGTGTAGCTAGACAACAAACTGTACCGCGCCAGTAGTAATCGGGCAGAATAGAGTCCAGGATGATTGCGTTTAGCAAGAGGTTAGCAAGCGAAGTTCCACCAGATACAGCTAATTAGACTGACAATCGGTTAAATCTCATATATCCACGTATTCACGCCCATCTGAAGTGAGTTCACGTGCAATATTATCTACTCAAAATCCGTCATAAGCTACAACAGCTATAGAAGCTAATATCTGAAGCTAGTTTTGCAGCTAATATAAGCTAGCTCAGTACTGTCAGTGCTTCCTGGTGATAGAAAAGCAATATTCAGGAGGAAAAGGTTGATGAGAAATGAAAAGTTCAGCAGCAAACAGTTAGCGAACGCTTTTACATCAGCTCAAGGGCACGTGTTGTTCCGTTAAACCCTCCAGGTTCGGTGATGATGTCTAAAATGATCATATCATAAGTCAAAACCAAGCGAGGTGTTGGCTTTCAGAATGAGTCCTGAGTGTAAAATGAGAACCAGAGTGAACTTGGAAGAACATTTTCAATGTTCAGTGATTATTTACTATCTACGAAAATGCATTTAGTTTTTTATGTTAAAAAAAAATGACACCTTTATTTATTTATTTTATAAAAAAAAGAATAAATATTTAACACGGAAAATGACAAAAATGTTACATTTCTTTCTTTTTTTTTTAACATTTTGTCATTTAAAATTTTAAGTACAAAATTTTAACATCACATCAGCTGCTTCCAATCAGTTTGTAATTCTTAAAAAAAAAAATAAAAAAAATAAATTAAAAAAAAATCCTACCAAGGTGTCACGATATCTACAATATTTCAGAAATGATATGGATGATGATATGGATGATTATGGATATTATATGCTCGTGTCACCCAGCCCTAGTTTGACATTTGTGAGACATTTAATCACACATATTCCCAGCATCCTTTTCATGTTCAACCCCCAAATGATGTTTCTACCAGGACCTTTTCAATTTTTGGACCAAATCTCAAACAGAGGGATAATTTATCTAATATTTCTCATTATGAAATGCCATTAAAACTAATGTTTTTGCTTGTTTTTTAAATTGGCCGCTATTCTACTGACTGATAATTTTGCTAGAAACCTCTAAACGTATTTCTCTTTCTGGAAACGAATGCTGATACACAGGGAGTGCCGTTACAGGAAAATAATCAGACGTTTGTTACCACACTGACAAAAACCTGTGACCTTACAGAAAACTAATCAACACCTTCTGACCAATCAGAATCCAGAATTCAACAGCGCTGAGAGAGAATCATTAATCTGGCCCGTTATATTCTCATGTTTGCTGTATTGCACTACATCTAGTACTGAGAACTGTTAGAAACGTTCGCCTCTATTTAAGATATTTTGACTTTATATCCTTTTCCGCCATGAATCTTCCTAAGAGAAGTGAAAAATATCAGAAAAAGAGCGGCGGGTTTGAGCCTTTAGTCTTTGCACCGCCACCGAATTACAACCTATTCGAAAAAAGGCTTTCGGAAATCCTTCAAAATGGAGGACAGTTAAACAGCTCACCTCACACACACACACACACACACACACACACACACACACACACACACACACACACTTCTGTGTAATACCAGGTAAATTACAGGCCCACTTCAGAAAGATGAAATTTGCGAGCCAGACTTACAATACAGCCGATTTCATCATATTACTGGAATCTGTAATAAATGCAGGCCAAAAAAAAAAGAGAAAATGCTTCCTGTTATCTTAAAAATACACTCCGCATGAAGACGCATGAAGAAACTTTGATTAGGTTAACCCAAATGTTGTCTTAAGTGTGAAAAAAAAATGACCCGCTACTCAGTTTAACAGCAGAGTAAAACGAGTCCACTGATTAAATGAAGGAAAACCCAAATCTTCACAAACGTGTGAATGAATCACAGCTTGTTTCTTCATGAGAAATAGACCTGGGGTTTAAAATCCAATTAAGCTGCTTTGTTTTAAGGGATTTTAAGACCAGGCAAAGGGTTAAAGCAGCGATGTAAGGACGAGTTTTGTGACTTGGAGCCTTTACACGTTTACTGTGGTTACGTCCTGTATTACTGCACCTTTCAGATGATTCGTGTTTTTTTTAACGGACAGAAGGAAGGACAATACTCCATGCCAAGAAACACGCACAAACATTAAACAACGGACGTCTTCTAATCAGCGTATGAGCAGTTTCGATAAATTCCAGATGTGTACAGTCAGGGTTTCGGGTCATTTAAGGATGTCCCGGAGTAGTAAATCAGGACGAGCGGACTTGTGTTGTTAACAACAATTTCATATGCCAGTGGTTTTCAAGGACCAGGACGTCTGTGATTTTATACTTTTGTTACCATATTAAAAAAAAAACATTCGAAGTATTTATTATTATTATTATTATTATTATTATTATAATAGTTATTACATTATCATGTTCGACTGGGCTTAATCCAAACCTCAAGAACTCAACAATACAAATAATGTCCTATTGTTAACTTCATGCCTAATGACAAATTCAATAAACGTGTTCTGTGAGTGGAATAAAAAGCTCTTCAGCTCCAATAAATAGGCAAATTATTACCGTGCAATGATGTTTCAATGATGAGCCTAATATGTGAATGTGTTCGTAAATCTGGGTTCACGGGATTTATTTAACAGCCGAATGGATCCCTGGCTTTAAACCGTTTTAAGAAGCCGTGTTGCACAAAAAGCTTGACCTCCAGAATTCCGACTTTCTATATCAAGCCGTGTGCTTACAAAGCAAACTCTGAACCAACGTAAGGCTTGAGCGCTTAAGATTTATTGTGCAGTCCTCTCCAAACTTGCTTGCAGTCTCATCTTCAATTTACTTTCATTTACTCTTTTTTTTTTTTTTTATCTGGCCTGAGAGGTTGGAAATGCTGCACAGTGGGAAACAATGAGATGTACTGTATGCATGCCCAATAGCATTCACAGCACATCCCCAGTCACATCCTGTTCATCACTCCAAAATTATTAGATGGTTGAAAAGAAAAGAAACGCAGGCAGGCACAAAACGTAGGAAAATGTAGGTGGGATTTTACTGAAGTTCCGTGCGGATAGTTTCAGGTTCCTGTTCTCCAACTCTTTCTTCAATCGTACACTTTCCCTAGCAACCAGAGCGACATCATTCCTCTATCCACCTGCATGTAACCCAAAATACGTTCACTTACAGAGACCTAAGGGTACAAGTTCAAGGCCTGAACATACAAATATGAATCAAAAAACCTTAACATTTTACACGAGACATTTCAATTTGACAATTCATTGTGGCCTTCTGCTACGAAAAATGGTCTTTTTACAGAAACGCTGATGTCTATCATCCTGTAATAGGCTGGAGATAGTCACATGATCCTGCAACACACTTTTAAACTGAGAGAAAGAGTAAATTCAGCAGTTACACAGAACTGCGTATGAAATCAACGCTGCACTTCTGTGGGCAAAGACAAAGTACTTTGCACTCGCTGCATAATTACAGACTTCAGCCTGCTCAGTGCTGGTACTCTAGCCATACATATATTTTTTTTTATACGTCATAAACGACGTAATCTTCCTGGCTCAGGTAGCGTGAGTAATTGGCAAGTGCTCAGTTTTGGCATTTTCCTAGCGTTTCTGGACCAAATCTACTTGAAAACAGTACACGGATAAAAAAAAACTTGCGGGAAAACCTCTGATTTGAAGTTTTTTTTAAAGATTACATCACAAGTCCAATACTCTTGACTTACTACTATGAGTTAATAAATGCCAGATGTTCATGAAACACCTTCATCGCTGAGCCTTGTGATATACAATACCGTATTGTCTGGACTATAGGCCACATTATTCCTCCTCTACCAGGGTCTCGGAGACTTAAATGCTATCATTCACCGAATAATAGTTTGTATATCCATTTATTAGAGTGTTTATGGTAGGTGTGCTATTAGGGCAGTTATGGTAGTTTATTACTTTGTGTGTTAGCCTGGTGCTAACATTATATTAAAAAAAAAAAAAGCCCACTTGTATGAATTAGCATTAGTGTGGTAGTGGTGGACAAACAAACATTAATTTTAAAGAAAATTATAGTTTCATAACTAAACATTACTCTGTAATGAATTCTCCATAAGGACACCTGGTATGTTATATGCATATATAAATACATATAAAGATTTCTGAGTGCTTTTATACTCTGAATAAATACAGTATTTATGCTTCAGTAGCAACACCTACCAGCTTCTTACTCATTCTGCTATTGTTTTAATGTAAATCTTTGTAAATAGCAATCATTTTATAATATTGTACAGTGCATATATTGTAAGTAGTAAAAAAAAAAAAAAAAAAAGAACGAATAATTCTTGAAAAATAACAAAGGCATATTTTCAATTCCTATACCTTTGCATTTTTACAGTATACCCTGTACATGCCCTTAAGAGAGCTCTATCAAAGTGTTTGTATTTATATGAGGCACACGTTTCAAATATGAAAAGTTAAATTGAAAAAAAAAAAAAAAAAAAGTTTCTTTTACGAAGCCACAGTTCTTGTGTTCTGCTGTGTATACATAATGGGAGAATGATAAAGGAGTAAAACCAAAGGGAGTAGCCATAACACTGCACAGTCTGTTACGGTGATAACTTTTGTCTCAGAAATGTTCAGTTTCATCTGTTTCTGCATTTTATTCACTAGAAGGTGTTCCCACAAAAATTTGGCATATGGAACCTAAGCATTAAAATGCACCTTGAAACACTGATATTGACATAATGATCTATCACCGAATGAATGTTAACCTTAAACAGTGTAATTCAATTTTTAATGTGTGTGCGTTTTTTTTTTTCCCAGTCCGTCACTTGTTCATGAAATCAAAATGTCAATACACTTTTTTTTTTGCAATAGAGAAAGCTGGAATGCAATAGAGAACCTGGAAGCTAAAGCTAGACTGATCCTGTTGAAATAATTCAAAGTGACATTGTCTCAAATATATTTCTAATTTAGGATTGTCCTCTTTGACAAGACTGAGCATATGGATTTGTGTGTTTGCCTAATTTCCTGTTACTGCGTGTGTGTGCATGATTTTGTGTGGGCTGTGCTGTCGTGCATTTGAATTAAAACAATGAGCCTCCCTCTTACTGAATGTTTAACTGTTATGTCCTTTGTGCTTTTTCACACAGTACAGTGCAAAAACTCAGTCACTGACAGTGATTACAGACTAACCACAGACCCTATCTGATTATAGGCTAGTCATAGACAGTAACTGTTTGCGGACTGGCCACAGATAATAACTGCTAATGCACTGGTCACTGGCAATAACATTTACAGATTGAACACAGACACTGACATTGATTACAGACTCATCACAGACACTATTTGATCATAGGCAGTAACTAATAGTACAGTGTTCACAGACATTAACTGATTATTGACCAGTCAAAGTCACAAACTGATTAGAGACTGATCACAGACACTGAAAAAAATACTGTTCACAGAAACTAACCAGTAACAGACAGTAACTAATGACACACTGGTCACGGACGAATAAAGATTACAGACTGATCACAGACTGATTACTCACTGAACACACATATTAACTGATAATGCATTGGACACTGACAATAATGGATTACAAACACATTACAGACTGATTACAGACTAAACAGTAACTGCCTAACCACAGACAGTATCTGACATACTGGTCACTGACAGTAATGGATTATAACACAGAACACAGATACTGACTAATTACAGACACTTAATGACTAAAGACTGCTCATAGGTATTGATTACAGACTGACCACAGACACAAACTGATTGCAGACTGACACTGATTACATATAAAAAAAAAAACAGATTATAGACTGGTCACTGACGAAAACACATTACAGACTGAACAAAACTCTGATTACAGATATTCATTACAGACTGGCCACATACACTGATTGCAGGCTTACAGACATTAAAGACTGATTACAGATGCTTAATTACTAAAGACTGATCACTGATCACATGATTAACCACATACACTAACCAGTTACAGACTGATCACAGACATTAACTGACAACACATTGGTCACAATTTGATTTCAGTCGCTGACTAAAGACAAACTGTTTACAGACTGACCGTGGACACTGAATCCACACTGATCACAGATGCTGAGTAATTACACACATTATGTGGTAACAGTCTGTCCACAGACAGTAACTGACAAAAACAGATTACGGACTTAACACAAGCACTGACTAATTAAAGCTTGATTACACACTTATTGATTAAAAACTGTTCACAGACACAGCTTACAGACTGACCACAGACACTGGTAACATAGACTGACTTATTACAGACACTAATTGGTAGCAGATTGACCACACACAGTAACAGACAACATATTGGTGTCTGACAATAACAGATTACAGCCTGATCACAGACACTGATCACATACGGATTAGAGACATGGACCAGTAACAGACTGACCACAAACTGTGACTGATAACAGAATGGTCACAGAAAATAACAGATTACAGACCAAACAAACACTGATTACAGACATAAATTACTGATTACAGACATTAGACTGATCACAGATACAGACTAATGAGAGACACTGAATAGATACAGACCACACTAACTATACAGACATCTATCTATCTATCTATCTATCTATATACATATATATGACTATACAGATACAGACACTTACTGGTAGCAGCCTTGACAAGAGACATTGACTAACCACATACAGAAACTGATTACAGACCAACCACAGTAACTAACCAGAAACAGACAGTAACTGACAACACATTGGTCACCAACAATAACAGATTATAGACTGATCACTGTTACTGATCTGAGACTGACCAAAGACACTAACCAGGGACAGGCTGTCCACAGACAGTGACCAATAACACACTGGTCACTGACAATAATGGATTACAGACTAAACACAGACACTAACTAATTACAGACATTTAATGACTAAGGACTGAGCATGACTGACCGCATACACAAACTGATTACAAACCGAATATAATCACTAACCAGCAACAGACTGGCCATAGACAGTAACTAATAACGCAATGGTCACTGACAATAATGGATTACAGACAGAATACAGACACTGATTGACTAAAGATAAAAGGAGATTAAATCTAGCTGATAACATATTGACACAAATTACAGACTGATCATAGCCACCCATTATACACTGAAAAGATATTGACTGATAAACACACAGGTTACAGAGAATACCAGATTATAGACTGAGCATAAACACTGACATTAATTACAGACTGATTACAGACACTGATTACAGACGGACCACAAACAGCAATTGATTATTAAGTGATAACAGACAATAATAATGATGCACCTCTAATCATGAAGACTAACTGATTACAATAAGAACATTTCATCTGGTAATGAGTAAATACTTAATGTTGTTATATTTGTTTATGATAATCTCATAATGAGCAGGAGAAGAATTAGATAAATTCAGATATAATTAGGATGTTTTTATTTGCTAAGATATATTTTTTGCACTGTAATGATCAAGGGTGTGGCCTAACCATATAGACACATATTCTACGTTAGTGGCAATTTAAAATATTGCAAATACAACGATATACAGTACACGCATGATCAGAGGACTCTGCCGCATAGCCCTGGACTGAGACCTAGGAGCTGATAATAACTCAGTATTCCTGAGCTGTACAGATCTAAAGTGAGGAAAGACGGCTAATACCCAGACGAGATGGAGGACAGAATCAGAATTACACCTCGCTGGGTGTGAAATCCAAATCAGCCTCTGTGACAGCGAGACAATGTGTTTCTGCTGTGTGTATGTGTGTGTGTGTGTGTGTGTGTGTGTGTGTGTGTACAGTGAAGCTATTTATGGAAACACAGCTCACGGTGTATAAGAATATTGCAAGTCTGACACTTCCGAGAAAGAAGAAGAGTGGTGTGACATGGAATTTGTGTTTGTGTGTGTGTGTGTGTGTGTGTGTGTTAATGAGAAAAGGAGAGCACTGACATGAGTACTCATTTTTCGATCATACAAAATTGTTGGAGTTTTACTTGACAGTTGAGTAGTATATCGCGATCTTGTAATAACTATGTATTAGGTGCAGGAGCTACTATATCATATCAATCACAATGCCTTATTCCTCATATGAGTAGGTTACGATTTGAGTTTTAGGTTTATGGCACAAGAAGAGCTTTCTAATCCTAATTTAGCATCGTTAATTAAGTTGTCCCTGTGTAAGACGGTATTCTGGAGAGAAAAATCCAGCTGTGGTCCAAATTCCACGCCCATGCACAGCTGACTGGTAACGAACTAGATTTCGGTTATGTATTTATTTATTCTTTTTTTTTTACTTTCTATATTTAATCTGTCTAACCATGTGTTAAAAAGCTCCCTAGTGAGCCTCTACAGTATGCAGACTGAACCCAGTGTGGCTTCTGCACTTCTAGTCCACCCACCTCAAGATCTGACGTGTTGTGTGTTCTGTGAGATGCTTTTCTGCTCACCACGGTTGTAAAGAGTGGTTATTTGAGTTACCGTAGACTTCCTGTCAGCTCTGGCCATTCTCCTCTGACCTCGTCTCATCAACAGGGCGTTTCCTCCAGCAGAACTGACATTCACTGGGTGTTTTTTGTTTTTCGCACCATTCTGTGTATACTCTAAAGACTGTAGCCCACCTGAAACCAACAACCATGCGACAGTCAAAATCACAGAGATCACACTTTTTCCTCCTTGTGATGTTTGATGTGAACATTAACTGCAATGCAAAGTAAAGATCAAAGACATTTTATACACAGTTATACAAACCGATGCCCATGACTCAGAGAAATCACTTAAAACATTATTAATGTACACCACTTAGAAAACATCATTTTGCCCATCCCAGCCCGCTATAACTACACTTTACCATGAAATATACTAAATAAAACACTTATTTATTTACTTATTTCTGCATTAGTGTCCGAATCCATTTAACATCTCGTGCTTGAAATATCCTTTTGTACGAGTCGTCCTTTATAGGTTATAAAAAATGTACATTTTATCTCACTTACTCAACCCTGTTACGTGAAATCTGTGGAAAATTCCACAAGTCCACACGTTCAACAGGAAGTTGCGTCATCCGAATTTTCTGAACATCATGAGAAGAAGAAAAGATTCTTTTTTTCTTTATTTCCAGGGATCTTATGATATTGACTGGCCAGGACACTGTAGAAGTACAACACCCAAATTATAGTATAATTGAAAGTAAACTAATAATTAAAAAAGTCAAATCATTAGAATATCCTCACTGTCCTTGTAGCAATAGCATGGATGCTAGTTAACCACATTTTGTGTATTTACTAATTCTATGCTAGAAAATATCTCAACCTTGTTTCTCATATAAGAGCAATGAAACCTTGTAAAAAAAATGAAAGATCGTTACCCGAGAAAGATTAACACATTTTTCAATGGTTAAATGAATATTTCCTTAGATTCATTAAAAACATACAGAAAGAAGTTTAATTTTTTCAGAGTTATAAAGGATAAATTGTGCCACGTTTGTAGCATCATGCTTGCTGTTACAAATATAACACTGCTTGGTGCTAAAGAACATTGAGCTGATCTGATTGAACTGTCTTAAGGCCACAGCAGAACCAATTATCATTGGTACTCTGTCATTTGGGATGAAAATATTATGATTGCAAACATTCCAGATTTTTGGGTTCGAATATTGATAATCCTTTAGGATCATGTTGAAGAGGAAATTGCCAGTTGTATCTGTATAATTGTGTCTGACTTTCCAAAATGCATCAAAAGTAATTTACAACCATGAACGTTTCCATGTCTAGACATGACAGTGCAACCATTCCAGCGTCTTGAAATTCAGATAGCTTCATATCTGGTAAATCATTTTTTTAGCTGGTAAACTGCTCCTGTGGAAAGGCTTTTCCACAGACGTGGCCCTGCTGCTCTTAGCAGGAGAGTTGAAATAGCGTGAAAGAGAAGGTCACTGAGCTCGGTCACTGCTTTCTGTTATCTCACAGCTTGCAGCCTCTCAAACTTGTTCTGCCGATTCTTTTTTCCTCTTCCCTGGAAGGTTTCAGCTCCCGGACAGCCATGGTGACATCATGGCGGTGGTGCCTTTTTTTTTTCGCGTGGCGTGCAGCTGTGTCCCGCCCTTGGGAGGCGAGGTGGAGGCGTGCGTCGCCGAGCGCTATTCAGCTCCTGCTGCTGCCCACTAATTAAGCTGTCAGAGCGGAGAGGGAGCGAGTGGAGAGGGCGACAGCGTAAGAACAGTGGAGGAGCGAAAAGGCTCAGGCCCCCACGCTCCATCCAGCCTGTAATTTTACTGCAGCTCAAACGAACCACTTCGACCAGCCAAGCAGCATGAGAAGCACAAACTCTTTGAGACCCACTGATATGATCAGAACCGTGTGGACAAGTTTGAGAGGTGTTTTTTTTTTTTTTATATGAACCACAAAATACACATAAACACTCCTTTGAAATGATGCTGAGGACTGTACTCGTTTTTACAGGATTGTTTTAAGCTCTACACTTCTGCTAAACCATTATTCTCCTCCTAGCTTCATGTAGTACTCAATATGGTGTCCAAACTATTATCTCATGCTGTATGAAATGCAATTAGGAGCAAGCAGTCATTTCAGATTCATCCTTTGTTTGCACATACAAATAACATTTGCATAAGAATGAAAGCAGTTATTGTCCTGGGATGGAGTGGCATCCCATCCAGGATGTAATCCTGCCTCGTGCCAAGTGTGAGTATATCCACTGAGACCCTGACCAGGATAAAGTGCTAACTGATGCAAAGCAGAAGGCCACTAACACTCCAAAATA
>CM074924.1:2289011-2301526 GCA_037576815.1 Pangasius larnaudii | reverse complement strand
GAGTATATCCACTGAGACCCTGACCAGGATAAAGTGCTAACTGATGCAAAGCAGAAGGCCACTAACACTCCAAAATAAGCCCACTTTTTAACCATTTATAGCTAGATTTAAAGTTATGGAACATCTGTGAGGCAAATTAGTTCCTGTTATTATTTATGTTATAACAGCTATAAACAGTCATTCCAGTCATTAATAAGAGAAAACAAATGCAGCTTCTCTTCTAGTCTACTCTGCCTGGGACTGTCCATCACATGCCTATCGCCCAGCTGGCATTGCACCTGATCCCCATCTTGGAGGTGGTGAGCCCACAGATATGGCTTCACATCACCATTTTGGGCTGAGCCTGAATGGCTTACATGGGTGACTCAATCAACAGATGCTTGCCTGCGAACACTACCCCAAGGCCTGGCTCCAGGGGTGGGTCATGAAAGAACAATCTGGCCTCTGCCTGTTGCCACCATGACCCCCACCCGAAAAAGGGGAAGGATAATGAACGATTGAATGAATGAATACCTATTCAAGAGCTATTACTGCAAACTACACATTAACACAGTGACACATCCCAATTCTTTGAAGCATTTTAATGCCTTCCTTTTTTTTTTTTGTTAAAAGCATATTACAGTCTCCAGTGCCTACTGTTTATGGCCATCCAGTTTCATGACCGCTGGGGACTGTTTATCAGTGGGTAGAGACTTCTATAGCTGGCTTGCTCTCTCTCAGCCAAAGTGTGTGGAAGAGAAACTTTATGCAGTCTTTCCTGTCAATGCTGAAGCTACAGTCTGTACTTCCTGAGCTGCCACTGTTTGCAAGAGATCCCTCTTCACACTGCAATTTCTGGCTACATATGTCAGGGTGGATTTTGAGGCTCAAATGATGGCTCAAGTCATCATTTATTGCACTGGCTATCCTAAGGTGGATTCGGTGGTGGATGGCTTCTCAATCTGTTGATCTGTTGCTCATAATATTAAAAATCTTTTTTTATATAGTGCCTTTCTCATACCCAAGGTTGCTTTGAGACAAAAGATGGCACAAGCTGTAGTAATGCTCATAGAGGAATGGTTCTTTGCTGGTTATAGTCTTTTTGATGGCCAAAGCTGCAATGGTACGCCACATGCCTGGAAGCATCACCATTCAGCAATCCCTTAAATACCGCGCTCTGCTGTGCCAAGCTGCCATGAGGTGGCCTGGACCAGGGAGAATGGTAGCATCGATCAGCAATCAGCACTGCACAGAACTGGGGGGACTGCCCCAACCACCATCACCAAGATCAACAGAGCATGCAGAACCATCTTTCTGAAGCACAGAAGAGAGAACACACAAGCTGAGAGCAATCAGGCACTGCAATCGACTCCCACGGGTTGAGTCCAGTAGAAGAATTTTACGCTTGAGCTCAGGCATGTCGGAAGTAAAACCAGCTCCATGGAGAACTCAACAGCAATTTTAATGTGTAGTTTGCAGTAATAGTTCTTGAACAGGTATTCATTCATCCAATCGTTCATTGCAGTGCCTGACAATTAGATTAGATTGAAAGTTTTTTGGATTGGACTGAAGCTATTATGTTTTTTATTCAGGTCTTTTGAATTGTATAATAGTAGTCATGGTGACTGAAAATGTTTTGCTAATTGGAAGGACTTCATCACAGAAAAATGCCAAAACATCTTTAGTATTAGCAACAGAGGCATAGCCAGGTCTTTTACAATGGCGTGGCCAGGCTAGACCCAGTGACTTTTTTGGAGCAGCAATCTAGGGTGGGGCAAAATGCTAATCCACATCTGCAGGAAATGACATAACGTGGCTCCCCTTATCTGTGGATGGCCTGAGTAGGATCCCCATGGGACATAAAAGGCACACACCTAAGCAAATTTAATATACTTAGGAAGTATATTAGTATCACAGATTCAGTATCATTAGCTAATGGTAGCTAATAATGAACTGTTCTAATAATGGATCATTCATCTCTGTTCTGCTAGTCGGAGTGTACCATTACTGTCTTCTGTCTGATATGCTACACCAGGGGTTATCAAATGGTAGACCATGGAGCAGATGTGGATCCAGCAACGTATTTCAGCTGACAGAATCAAGTATTAGCAGCATAGCCGATAAACACAGTTTTCTAAACAAGAACCAGCAGGTCCTCTGTTCATGTTTATTCAGTCGTTTCATTTTATTTAGCCTTCCTGTTCTGATTAGCGAACTGATGACATAGCTTTTTAAGAAATCGTCGAGGACTTGGCAGAGAAGTTTGGGTTTATTCTCTCTGTATCAAATTCAAAATAGACATCTCATCTGTCCAGTGTCTGGTGCGTTAGTCAGAAGTGGTAGTGTTAAGTATCACTATCAAACAAAACCATTTATCTTGTTTATATAGATCTTATTTATAAACTAATAAGCTAATCAGTAGTGGTTACCCATTAAAATGTAACTGTCATCTCCATCCGGTTGCATTAGTTTATCCAGATCTTTGTAAACAAGATATTTTGTGTAACTGGACCTTCACAAATTTTAGCTATATCATACAAAGCTCATTTCATGACCTGACTATTGTCCTTGGTAGTTGGAAGGAGAGCTTTGGAATTTCAGTATATCTCGATCTAATCTAATACAACTGCTTTGGGCCAATTGTAATTCAGTGCCATAGTCTGAAAGGCAGTTCACAAGGTATCACTGGCTCTTTCTTCTGCCTGTTTTTTTTTTTTTTTTTTGTTCTGTCTGCAAAAAGCGCAGTGCTCTATTTGAGTTGTAATCTCCTGGGCAATTTTCCTGTGCAGTCCCCTCTTTCTGAGCCTTTTTTTGCTTTTTGAATTTTTTTTCCCTCTGGGCTCCTGGGGAGAGAATCTGTTACTGAAGGTGTTTCCACAGTGAAAACTCCACATGAGCTGTTTCAAACCTTCCTGACTTCTCACTGGAACACTTTTAAGTTCTTTGCTGTTGATGAGGGTCACGTGGGCCAGGTCTAAAGCGGTCATGGAGTTTTTCTCATCAGGTGACAGTATGACCGGGCACTTTGGGACATAAAAGTTAGAGCTAGAGCTAGAGTTGTTCTCTGCAATAATGCAATTTAAAGTCCTCTCTCGTAAGGAAATACGTGACCTGTATGTGTCCTGATCACCATGCTACCTCAGACGTTTACCAGTTATTATGGTGAGGTTCCTAGGGCTCGACCTGTGGTATACAGTATTTCCACAAATACCTGTACCTCCCCATCACAAAGAATCTCTTGAATTCATTAACATTTGAGATTAGGGAAAGTTCTGTATACCTGTGCGGGATCATGTGCATGCAAGCAATAAAGCGCTACATGTTGTAAAAAAAAAAATAGGGTGGTGTGATGAAGCAGAGTTAGTGTTACCACAATTTGTTGATTATCGTTGATTACAAAACGCCCCAAAGCATTTTATTTATGTCACAGAAATTTGCCAACAATTACGTCAATGCCACAGCCATTTGGGGGCCAAGGGAGAAAAACTGGCTTTGCTCTCTTGGTGGGAGAGACATACTCTCTCCTGTCGATCACAGCAACACTAGCCAGTTCCACATGTACACGTGGAAAAATGGCAGATAGCACTTTCCTACGAGTGTGTTATGCTACCTTTGAAAAACTGCAGTTGGCTAGCCTTCATCACATTAGCCTTCTTCCTTGGTCATTGTTGTATGACGGGGAGAGCTGGCTGGTGGTTAGAAATTGGCAGATGACCAAATTTGGGAAAAGATAATATTAAAAAAAAAAACATTTTACCCTTCTATAGATACATTTAATGTTATGGAACATCCATGCAACCTCCACATCCAACCATTCGGTTGTTTTTTTTTTCTCTTGATGTTAATAAGACAAATGTAGCGTGTTAGTGAGAAATGGGAAAGCACAAACTGGTCTGTCCTGAATACAATGAAAATATGTTGTCGACCTCATTCATGTGCTTAATTGGGTCCATCTCTGTGGTAATACCTGGCTGAGCAGTTTCCTTAAATGTCAGAGCCTAGTGTTGCCCCTTGAAACACTCGTCTGTCGGAAGCTGGATGAAACAGTAACTTTGTTTAGACACAGTCCAGGTTTGCTATGGATTCATCATTGTCAGTTTTAAAGGAAGCTGAAGTGTGGATTACACTACAGTCAAGCGTTCCTTATTATTATTTTTTTTTGACTCCATTCTTTCTCTGAAACCTCTCAGTGTATTCAGCAAACATGTTTTGCATTCGTTGCATTTTCTGTTCACGGCAGGACTTTTGGAACGGTATATTGGCACCTCCAGCCTTATGCTAATCCCAAATCTCTCAAAATCCCCACAGTACTCTGGACCATCCTCCATGGGGAACTGAAATGACTCTATATTTTTGACAGTTTTTTGATGTTGTGTGTAGCAGAGACTCCTCCGCTCTCTCTCTCTCTTTCTCTCCCGCACTCGCTCTCTCCTCATCTCCCTCCCACGCTTTTTCACCACAGGTCTGATATCTGAGCAGGAACCGAGCTGGACTGAGGCTCAGCAGGTGCTGGAGGGAGTCTCCTCTGCCTGCCAGTACTGGGGTGTTTTCTTTTCAGCAGCATGTTGAGCTAAGAAATCAGAACACCGGGTCATGATTACAGGGGGGCCTTGCGAGATGAAAACACGGCCAGTGCCAGTGTTCCATGAGAAGAGACAGAGGAGAACTGTGAGATACAGCAGAAAGCTTTCCAAATGACAGTTCCAAGAATCTGGGATAAGGACAAGAAGTGACTGAATGACACACTGAGTTTAAATTATGTAGAATCCCGCAGAGCCGGAGGGAGGGAGAGTCGCTGGTGACAGCACGGGGAACACGAGGATGTCTCAGACGCAGTACCTGTTCATATCCGAGGCTTTGCTTCTGTCCAATTCTGCAGTTAAAACACCAATCATTAGATCATTATCAAACATCTTCTTGGATGTAATCAGAAAAAAAAATGAAAATCTGGATAAAGATGGTAGAAAAGGGATTTAGGGTGTAGGAGTGTAACGTAATGACTGTATCCGTATCTATATTTTGGATTCGAAACCAAAGTGGGCGTGGCCTAAACTGTAAGTATAAACCCTACCACTATGCCCTTGGAAACAGTAAAAAAAATAAATAAAAAAAAACAGCAGTAGAAATGTCCGCATGGTGTGTGAATTCTGGCTCTGACAGTTCCTCAACCTCAGCTACATCACTCCAGTTCATAATCGATCTTTTTGATTCGTGCAGTTATTTTTTCTTTGTATCTGTATCTGTATTTGTACACTCTCACACTTCATCTTACTTTTGTTTGTGTAAAGCTGCTTTGAGACAATGCCATTGTAAAAAGCGCTATACAAATAAAAATTGAATTGAATTGAATTGAATCTGCTCCTGATATTTTCGAACAAATTTAGTTGGTTATATTTTCCAAAATTGAAATGAAAATTATATAAACAGCCTCATTTAAACCACCACGTCCCTGACCAGGCGGTCACTAAGGATGAATGAATGAACGCTGTAAATACATCACATCAGGGTAATGATTGTGGTTTTTAATGCGTCCGGCGAGCTTCATATCTGACAGCTCTCTCATGCCTGAATAAAAGTACAAACGCCTTTTCAAGTTGCATGCTGTGGGATTGAAGTTCTGATAAACACACCTCCACCAGATGCCCTGTGAACTGGCACACACACAAAAAAACAACAACCCTGAATAGTGGTTCCTCCTTCTTATCTACATTAGTATCTGTTCTTTATGAATCGCGCATTCGTATTCATTTACGTTCGAATATTAGAGTGATAAAAAGAAGAGTTTCATGAGGACGCTTTGAGCCACTTTTTTTTTCTTTTTTTTTAAAAATATTTTCTTTCTTTAATTACATGTTAAAGCAAATCAAACCGAATTGCAAAAAACATTTCACATTACACTTTCAGAAAAAAAAACAACAACATGCTAAACTCAAGTATACTCTCAAATGGAGACCTTTTGTACGTTTAGTGTGTGTATTTTACCCAGAACCTTTCGTGTAGTGTATCTTTATTCACGAATAATGGAAACGGTCCAATTATGTACCTTAAATCTTTTTTTTAAAGATTACACATTAAAAGTGACAGAAAAGGTACAGTTTATTTATTTATTTTTTTTTTACTTGTGATTTTCTCACATGAATAAATTGTTGTCAAAAAAATGTTTTGTGTGTTTTTACTTTTCTTTTCATGTCCTACTACTCACGAGTTCACATTAGAAATCGCAGCGGCTAACTTTTTTGAAGTGCAAATTGGAATCACATACAGTATTACTCGCATAATCACGTGAAATGTATATGATTTTTTTCTGTAAAGGTTGCAGAAGCACCCGGAAAGTGTCAAAGCGCTATTTTTATGGCAAAATCATTTTTCCAGGTTGTGCATCAGCCCATGATTCTTCTAAGTACAATATCTCAGCGAGCTCGCAGGAATGTTCGTAGGATTTCGATGGAGTGATCATTATAAGTAGCAGATGTACTGGTTTCGATTTCGGAATCGATCCAAACAAGGCTCAAGGTCACCGCAAGGTCAAAGGTCTGAAATAGTATTTCTTCACCAGCTTCCTTCCTGTTTGAGGTGCAGTTTAAAAGAATTTCAGGCATACATATTGATAATGAAAGGGCTAGACTTGTTGGCGGTGGCAACATCCCCACTGGCCTCGACTTCTTCTAGTTCGTTTTTTAAAGAACGTTTTATTTAATTTTTCCCAACGTCGTGCGCTGGGGAAATGATTATTCAGCTCAATTTTTTTGAGCCACCAAAAAAATGCTCTGAAAGGGATCTTTTTTCATGGAACCACAAATAGTTCTTCTATGGCAAGAACATTCTGGCACCTTTATTTTTAGACAGGTGTGAAATCCTGAGACTTTTTAGTTCTGGATCTGGGCATCTTCGCTAAATATAAACATGTCACGATTTGCATATCTTTTTAACAGCCCTGCTTTGTAGAAACCATCAATATGGGGAGTGTGTTACATAAATGGTTGTGACAGGAGCCATTTCAGTATGAGCTGGAACATCTTGGCTCTAATACACTCAAGTATACAGCTGAATCTGCGGCCGAGACGTAATTTTATATTAACACACTCCACACACTTTCTTTTCTGAACCGCTGTGTGCGATTGGTGTAAGCCGGGTGTCACACTCAAACCCATTTCGGCGGAGTGTGAGCGGGGCTGTGCCCCTGAGCGGGTATTACCTCCCTACTTTATTTCCCTCTCCTGTACCTGAGCGTGTTCCCAGCCTGAACGAAAGAGCGAACGACAGGGATCAATGATCACTCGCACCATTTTCCCCGCCGTAATAATCCCAGCTACGGAGAATGTCAGAGGCGCCATTTACAGAGAGATGGAAAGAGTGGTTTCACTGAGAAGTACCGCTGAATTCAGGATCCGGATTGGTCCGAAGGCGTTGATTACTTGTCTATAACGGCAGTTCTGACAGTAGTGCAGATGCAAATCAGAGCTTTACATTCTAAGACGCTACCGTTTCTATAGTAACAGCACTTTCACAGCGACTCCGTCAGAGGTAAAGCTGTAACTCCAAGCTTTCCAACATCTTCAGGACAGAGGAGTTTACGCTTTGTGGTTTCTCAGTAACATGACAAGCTGTGATTTTATTTTTTTGTCTTCAAGACAAGAGAGAGAGAGAGAGAGAGAGAGAGAGAGAGAAAGAGAACGTGGCGAGGGAACGACTGTTTCTAACAGGAAGTTGTTTCACAGACATTTCCTCAACAGTAAATGGAACTATAAATGGATAAAAAGTACAACATTTTCATCTGAATTAAACGTAAAAAATGTAATTGTTGGCAAAATGCTACTCTATAAGAGGAATAAAAGACTTAGGGACATTCTCTGCTTCATCACAACACCCCATCTCTGATTATTTTCCTATAACAGCGTGACACTGAGTGGTTTATTCCTTCCATAGTTTGCAGCAACTTTGTCGACTGTCCTCTGCTCGGTAGGCTGCGTAGGCTACTCGCATAATAATGCTGAATCCATGACAAACAGAAGCTCTGTATTTTCCAAGTTGGGACATCAGACATCCCCACATCAGTGTTCACGCAACCTCAGCTGTTTCATTTTGATTAAAAAAAAAAAAGGTAAGATGTATGAACACGCTAGAGCTTGTTTGGCTTCTAAACACACACACACACACACACACAAAAACATGCAAGAAATATATTAGCTGCTGCTCATAAGTGGATGTAGGCTGTAGGCTATGGGAATTAAATATTAATAATAATTACTCATTTAAAAAAATATTCTAGAAAATATATTCAACATAAAAAAACATACATTATATAATTAAAAAGATCTTGTTTTCGGTCGTACTGGAGTGGAATGAAGAAGTCAGGCTGCAGATACTCCCTCAAATTAATCCTGGAATTATTCTCAAGAAGTCTGAGGCGTGGAAATGATCTACGAAGCTTTAAAAGAAGTTCAGTACAAAAAAAAAAAAAATAAATAAAAAGCATTTGTTAAATATTTAACTGACTGAAATTTTGTTTAATAAAAATGCCATCCTCTTGTGAGAAAATGTGCAAGAAGTGAAATTCATCTCTGATACTGACATAGAAATGTCTGTGAATTTTGCATCACTGACTCTAGCAGGGGGTCTGGATTTTGACATCATTTCACTTTTGCACTAAAAACGCTCACACCTGAGTAAAAGCGCGATCGTGCTGAAGCGTGCACTTTCTAAACACAGCCTGTGGCGCCATCTGGAGGCCAGTGCATTAATCACAAGGCATAAGAAACACATACCAAGACGTAATGACACCCAAGACACACTGACACTGAGACACTGAGACATGAGAGTCTGAGTGCACGTGCGTGGAGTTAATCGGGTGAGATTACACACCTGACCCTAATCCAGGTAATGACCTTACTGTCAGAGATCTCGTCTCAGACACACACACACACACACACACACAACCAGGAGGCACTCTGATCAGCCGTGAGTATGAACTTTTTTTCTAAATTGGCATTATTTAGTTATTTAGTTATGTTATTTATGACTCAATCTGATTCCAAATGTACGATCTCATTAAAAACTGTGGAGGTGAAATTAACCGAGTTATTGTGTCAAAGCAAACAGACAGTAAATCAGTCCAGTAATGTGTAGTAATATAATAAACCGTGAGGCATTTAGACTTCCTGAAATCACATGATAGTTTCTATATATATACACACACAGAAAGAAGGAGAGAGAGAGAGAGAGAGAGAGAGAGAGAGAGAGAATGAGAGAGTGCCTCTGCTAGCTGTAAAATCCCTAAAACATGCATTTCATGCTCGTAAATCCAAACTGAGGTACAAAAATCCTAAGTCATGTTACTGGTATGATATTCTATCAAGCTTAAAATAAACGTACATCATTTTCCTCTTACTGTAAATTATACACTGATCATGGCTGGCTTAAAGACAAGTTAGAGCTATGAGGTTTATTTTGGCTACAAGTAACGATTTAAAAGAAATGCATTGATGTATTTGATATTTATCACCATCCACATCATTTCCAGCCTACAGCCTTTACACCGTAGGGGCGGAGCCGTAGGGGCGGAGCCGTGTTTACGTGTTTATGATTCTAAATCACCTTACGTTAACCTGAATTGTCCCGAAGTGTTTTATTCCGCTTATACCACAGCAACGTACTAGCAGTTACAACTATTTGTTGAAGAAAGAGTGACACATGGTTTTTTTTATCCATTAATTGTTATATTTAATGTCCGTGAGCTCGCTCCTATTCGCACGTACAGTAGGTTATGATCGCTGCCTCACCAGCTTTTTTTTCCCTCTAAAAAATAAACGCAGCTTATGTTGATGTTGCTGAGAAGTTCACCCTATCAATGTATGACTCGTTACTATAGAAACGATGACATATAAGAACAAGCGCATTAATAGAAACCTGGGGTGCGCAGCTGCGCTACTGGCAGAGCTGCTGCTGACCAATCCGAATGGAGGATTCAGGAGCGCTGTGGTGTAATTATTCATATTTTTAGATTAAATACCCCACCGTCACTGTGCATTAAACCTGTCAGATGTAGATTACGGTGTCTGGATTAAGGGATTGACCCGTCTCTCCTGCAGTGTACGATGGCACCGGATGAAGCAGTCACGCTGACATGCCATGCTAAAACCTCAGGGCTTCATCCTCAACACTCCGGTAGCGGCGACAGATTCTCACACACACCTGTCCTCCATCTGTCAGTAGCACCTGTTAGAGAAACTCCGGCTCCGCTCACATCCTCCTCCTCCGACGATGATGTTTTTCTCCCGGCTGCTGTGGCTCCAGCGCACGACATCCGTCTCTGTGCGCGGTCCACGGAGAGACAGAGGAAGCTGGAGAACTTTGAGAACTTTCCTCCTAGGCGTCCGCTCAAATTAGCGCCGATAGAGCTCTCCCTGGAGGTGAAGGAGGCTCAGATGCAGAAGATACACTCCATCCGGAAGGAGGCAGAACATCTGGAGCTGAGGGTTAAGAAAGCGAGCAGTCACGGCAAAGCCCTCCTCCTACCTGTCAATCAAATCACGGTTGGTCAACGGCTGGCCAAGAAAGAGCTAGGTCAAGCAAAACTCTCGATTCGCTCCTCTCCAGATCTCTTCCAAACTCGCCAAAATACGACTTCCGTCCAATCAGCACGTGGTAAGGTGAACATCGGCCAGTCAGAGGCTCACAAAGCTGGCCTCTCCAAACCGCGCAGGGCTCGGCAGCTTGATGAGGATCAGAGCAAATCCGCAGAGGGATTAAAGGATGAAGAGGGCAAACCTGCAGCACCAGGGGCAGCACTGCGCCAGCGGGAGATGGAGAAAGTTCTGGAAAAGTCATCAAGCAAGAATCCGGTGGGAAAAGTGTCTGAGGCGGCGGTGGGGAGAGGGAGCAGAAAGATGGCTGTTTATGGCATCCAGGAAGCTGCACTTTGATACTTTCGCTCTCAGAGGATGTTAGAACGGTCTTTCCACATTCTTTAGCCTGTATATCTCTTCCTCTCTGTCTCGCACCCATTCCCTTTACTCCGCTTTTCTAGCTTGCCATCTGTGTGCGCTCTTTCTCTCGTTATCCTTCTCTTCCTCTTTCTTTAACTTCACCTCTCTCACACATGAAAGTTTCCAATAAAGCATTACTGAGTATTGCATTCTGATCTTTCAATTGAAATAAACTGGAATCACCTGGAAGCCCCAGTCACCGGGATGCTACGAAGGAACAAACCACTCTGTGTCATGCTGTTCAAGGAAAATAATCAACAGCAGGGTGGTGCCATGAAACTGTTCATTATTTTCCTATAACAGCGCATCCTGAATAGTTATATTCCTCTTATAGCGCTGTGGTTTGCCAGCAATTATAATTTGTCTTATGTTTATTGTTTATTGCACTGATGATGGAAGCATAAAGTCAGCTGTTGAATATATATAATATAATATAATATAATATAATATAATATAATATAATATAATATAAAACATATTATATTGTTGTATTGCGTATAAGTTTATATCTAATTTATATAAACTATAAATATTAGTTAGATAAATATAATATTTAGATTATTTATCTGTCCTTACATTTGTAGACATTATAAGAAAGGTTTTTATTTATTTATTTATTTATTTATTTATTTTTACACTATTTAATGAATAAGTACATAAAGGTACATACAATCTGATTGGATTTTTATGGGCGACTAAAGTCACCCCTAAGAGAAAAAAAAAGAGCAAAAGAGAGAAAACAAACAAACAAACAAACAAACAAACAAACAATTTTGAGATGTATTTTTTTGTACTGGGAAACGTTGAAACCCTTGCCGACGGTAATCACATCCATTAGGCTGAAAAACGCTGGAATAATCCTTTAATGTCCAGTGTTAGTATTTACAGAGTGTCTCCGAGTCCCTGTTCTGATCCACGTTCGGCTTCTGATATATCCGGAGGAAGAACGTGATCCTAGATGAGTGAGCTCTCGGCGAATCCCTCTGTCAGACGGCGATAAATAAGACGAGGGATAAACCGTCTCGCTCGGCCTCAAGCCACAAAGCTTGCAGCTAACTCCACTTTATTGGCAGCTCAGAGAGGACGAGGTGTTTGGCGCTCTACCTTTAACACTCCGAGTGTCAGTGTACGACGGTTTTTGATCCATGCCTTAATCAGTTCTGTGTCTCACCACCATGCTCCACAGATCCCAGATCAGCTCAGGTTTAATCACACTGCAATGGAAGATAGCCTCTACAGACAGAACTAACGAGAGGTGGAATTCATTGCCTTTATACATATCATACATATACACACACATGTAAAGAACATGCTTAGATTATATATAAAAAAAGTTCTTCACAGATCTTTCGGATAGATAGGAGTTCCTTAAAGGCATACTATCTAGAACCCTAATAAGGAAATGCTTTGTTCTACATACAGGAGATCATACTTAAGGGTTCTAGACTGAACCTGAGCAATAAAATACTTCTCTCATACCCTGGTTTCAGAGTGGAGTGTCAGCCATGGTTCCTCAAGAGATACTTCTCCCATACCCTGGTTTCAGAGTGG
>CM074924.1:2238847-2249339 GCA_037576815.1 Pangasius larnaudii | reverse complement strand
AGTATAAACTATAAAGTATAAACTGTAAAGTATAAACCATAAAGTATAAACTGTAAAGTATAAACTATAAAGTATAAGCTATAAAGTATAAACTATAAAGTATAAGCTATAAAGTATAAACTGTAAAGTATAAACTGTAAAGTATAAACTATAAAGTATAAGCTATAAAGTATAAACTGTAAAGTATAAACTATAAAGTATAAACTGTAAAGTATAAAATGTAAAGTATAAACTATATAGTATAAACTATACAGATTTCTATACAGATTTCTTCTGAGCAATGTTGACATATTTTCTTAAAAATATATTTATTTATTTATTTATTGTGTGTGTGTGTGTGTGTGTGTGTGTGTGTGTGTGTGTGTGTGTGTGTTCTGGTTTAACTTCATCACTTACTGAGAGAACATAGAGCCCATAGCCACACAGCCACATTCTAACTGCATTGTTTTTCAGTATACACACAGATTTTATTAGATGTTCTGCGTGTTGTGCTTGATGTGTGTTGTGTGTTGTGTGTTGTGTGTGCTCTGTGTGTTCTGTGTTGTGCTTGATGTGTGTTGTGTGTGCTCTGTGTTGTGTGTGCTCTGTGTGTTCTGTGTTGTGCTTGATGTGTGTTGTGCGTGCTCTGTGTGTTCTGTGTTGTGCTTGATGTGTGTTGTGTGTGCTCTGTGTTGTGTGTGTTGTGCGTTGTGCTTGATGTGTGTTGTGCGTGCTCTCTGTGCTTGTGTGAATGAGGCTGAGTGTTGTTCTTCTGAGGAGTTTGCTGGTTAAACTGCATGAAGCCACAAACGCATGTGTGTTTGAGGTGCTTTAAATGTTCTTTAAAGGAACACTCTGACTAGCAATGCTAATGCGGCTAATGAGGACGGAACGCTAGCGTCCAGCAGTTAGCATGGCTTTATTTTACAGACCCTGAGATTTCCGTCAGCCATCATTCGCATTATTAGTACAGTGGCGAGTTCCTTTAACGCTGTCCGTTTGAACGTTTTCATCCACATTTAATGTGTTAATAAATGTTTGTGAGTTTGTTGTCTTCTAACAAGGTTTGTTTTTGTGTACACATTGTGTATAAATTGTGTATAAACTGATATCAGATCGTATTACTTGTGATATTATTGGGGTTTATCTGAAGGTCATCTTCTAGTGTACCATTAAAAAGCATAAAAACAATGTCACTTCGGTGGAGAAAAGAAGTATTGGATAAATAGCAGCACTAATTAGACACTGTCTCACACACACACACACACACACACACACACACACGCACACATGTCGCTGTAGTACAGAGCTCACTTGCGTCAGTGTGCCTTAATTACAGGCCTGCGTTCTTCAGCCCATAAAAACGCTGCTCAGTTGCATCTGCTCACCACGTTTCAGTTATATTTCCTATATATTGTGCGTTGATTGTTGAGATTTTCCTTCAACTGCAAACATCAGCACATACAGCAATTACTTACACCACAGCGCTGTACAGTTCTGGATTCTGATTGGTCAGAACCCCCGTTCTAATACGTTATGGTTTCCATAGTAACGGCTCAGTCACAGGGATGCGTACAGCAGACGCTCCACATAAACACATTAAATAAACGTGTGTAATTATTGATACGGTGAAGTGTTCTGTGAGGAGGTGTTTACTTAACGTTTCTGGAAGGAGTCTCCAGTGTCAGTAACAGCCAGAGGTAAAGCTGTAACTTTACGTTTTAGAGGCGTTTGTGCTTTTTTTCTTTTAAAAAAAATCTGTAAATGAGAACAGGAGCTAACTTGTTTTGCGAACATTAAATGTAGCTATAAATGGATAAAAAGTACGATGTTTTTTTAAAATAAATAAAAAAATCACAATTGTTAATGAATGGCTGGGGATGTGAGAGGACGAGAAAGCTACAGGATGTGCTGGAAAATAAAAACCTCCACTGTGGTAAGGGTCGCTCTGTGTCGCTGATCGTTGATTATGTTCCTGTAGCAGCACAACACTGAGTGTTTTATTCCTTCACATCGGCACGCCATTTAAGAGACTCCTAACACACATCTGTTCGTTTTCCCGACATGACAGGGAGACAGCGGAGAGCCAGGTCAGCCTGGGGTCAGAGGTGACAAGGGTGAGAGGGTAAGAATCACCTACAAGCTCAATCCCTTTAAGATTACGGATCTGTAAGATTTGTATAGATTTGCGTGTTGTGTAGCTCCTTCAGTGATGCTAATACACTCTGTAGGGATTGGAAGGCCTCCCGGGACTCGCTGGCAAACAGGGAGACAAAGGAGTGCAGGTGAGGAAAACACTGTGCGTGTGAATTCTGGGTGTGTGGACGTCGGTCAGATATGATTCATCCTAATCACGAGGTCATGTTCATGTCTGCTTCAGGGTGAGAAGGGATCTGCTGGAGCTCCTGGCTTATCTGGACCACTGGGACCACAGGTGACTTGTAGCTACAGCTTCTCAAAACCAGGACGTTGTCTATTTGTACCTCAACGTTAACGTTGAATAAGACATTAACGTTGTCTGATTGGTCGGATTCTGATCAGTCGTCGGGGTGTTGATTCGTTTTTCGGTAACAGCAGCTCTGATAGTAGTGCAGCTGCAAAAATCGCAGGGTCATATTCGTAAGCTGCCGTTTCTATAGTAACAGCTCATGGACGCTCCACCTAAACAGATTTTAAAAATGCATTGATCTGGCGAAGTTTTGTCCAGGGTAAGGACATGTTTATTTAACATTCATGGTGTTTATGGAAGGAGTCTCCAGTGTCAGCACTTTGTAACAGTCACATGTAAAGCTGTAAAAAAAAAAATACAGTGTGTTTTTAAAAGAAATTTAAGAGAAATTTAAAAAAAAAAAAAAGGTTCTGTGAGAGTTTGCCTATGAAAACACTTCCAGGTAGAACGTTTTTAGGATGTGAAGAACTCTCTGGAGGAAGGATTTAGTATGTATGTTATTTATTTATTTATTTATTTATTTATTCGTGTAGGGTATCCAAGGTGACATGGGACACCCTGGAGTGCCTGGTCCCAAAGGTGTTTCCGTAAGTAGACAATTACTATGTAATTAATCTCTCATCTGTGACTCCACCTTTAATCCAGGAGTCCATTTCCTCTGTTCTGATGGTACACATATGATACAATTATGAAGTTAATTATGAAGTTTTAATGACACCGGTCACATGACTTTCATCCGTGATGTGTTTTCGGTGCGTGTGAAGTGGAATTACAGCTGGATTAGCGCGCTATCTGTGGTTTTCTATTAAGACAGAATTTGGCTTTAAATCGAAAAGACATATGCTTTTCTTATGAGAATTTAACCCTTTCATCTCTCTCTCTCTCTCTCTCGCTCTCTCTCTCGCTCTCTCTCGCTCTCTGTGTGTGATCAGGGTGATCCAGGTAAAAAAGGAGAAAAAGGAACAGCAGGAGAGAGGGTAAGAACCGCTTCTCAGTCAAATCCTGGTGCAACTCAAAGCAAAGCACTGCATATTTGTGTGAAATGTGTGTTCCTGTGTGTATACACTGATAGCTCGAACAGATACGGCTGTACTGATGTAATCTCCAGATTTCCTTTCAGTCCTGTGAGTGCGACGTGGGCACTCGACTGCGTACAGATCCACTCTCTATCGTCTATCATCTTTTATTCCTCCCCAGCGATTGTGCTCTTATTGCGCTCCTCTCATCACCCACTGTTTCCTGTTTCACTGTTTAGTGTCATTATTATTTCATTGAAACTAAAAACACTAAATATTTGTTATTATTTGTTTCATTGTATGTAATCCTACTGGAAGGGCCTGCAAGGTCATTTTGTAATTGAACAAAATTTTTTTTTTTTTTTTCCCGCTTCTTCTACTACAAATTTTCTGTCATCACGAAATACAGAAGACCGCATCGTGAGACAAGCCAGAACAAATCCGCTTTCGCAGATTTTTGATATGCAGAACGGTTCGTCCATAACGTGCAAATGAAGGTGACGGCTAAGTCGCCAAACAGGAAGTGATGGCATACCTCAGCAATGGCCTTGCATATTGACACCGAACTTGTCACATATATTTAACACCATGAATTCATGTTAGCAAACAAGCTTCGGGTTTATTTCCAACCTGGCAGGGCTACTGAACACAAGAAGTGAGGCAATATATCAGCAATGGCTGGAGGTTTCGCCTTCAAATTTAGAGAATCTCCTTGGGAACAAGTTTTGGGAACAAGTGACCAAAAGTGCTTGGCCCCCTTAATCGCTGTAATAATAATAATAACACAGTTTTAAAGTATATGAAGTTTTTTTTTTTCTTTTTATGATTTATTTTTGTCGTACTTAACAATATGTCATAGCTGTTTATAGTATGATGCATTGTTTCTCTGCTTGTTGCTCATGTTTTATATTCTGCAAACACAATAAAGTACTTTATGCTGCATTTTTAATGTACAGTATATCATTGTTGATATTATTTAGGGTCTCCCAGGGTTAGATGGTTTCCCTGGCAAACCTGGAGTTCCAGGAAAAGACGTGAGTATTTAGACTTGCTCAGTGCAGTGTAGGAGCGTATTATACGTGCACTTGTAAATGTACGGTGTTGGAAAATGTGTACAATATTGATTTTTTTTTTTTTTTTTAAATGAACAGGGTCTGGCGGGTCTGTCTGGTGCACCCGGACCACACGGGGTTAAAGGAGAAAAGGTATGGAGAGAGAACACGGTTAAGTGCAATGATTAGCTTATATCAAACTGCAAAACCGTAAACCTGCAAATGTGTGTGTGTGTGTGTGTGTGTTAGGGTGAGAGAGGGCCTGCTGGAATACCTGGAGATGTGGTGAGTCATTTCTCGAGTCATATGAGTCTGTTCAGTTAAATGATTTGTTGAGATTTGTTCATTCAGCGATTCGCTCAGTTGCACTGTGTTCCCAGCCTGATCACGCTGCCATCTGAGACAGGCAATAAACAGCTTAAGTCATATAAAATAACCAATAATCATTGCTACTTTGTGTTATTTTATAAACTGCTTGTACATCCACGTTTAAATGAAATGGTGGAAATCTGCAGCTTGGACCATATGTGTTTGAACAGGAGTCATTTGACTGATAAAATCAATTGATTCACTGATCGAAAGAGGAGTAAATCTAAGCCCAATTGATTCACTGATTCAGAGATTCACCTGATGAATGAGAGAGAATCTGGCTCATGAATGAATGATTCACTGAATCAAAGACTGATTCACCGAACGAGACATGAGTGAATGTCAGTCTTGATCAAAAAATGATTCACTGATTTGCGAACCAGTGCTGATTCTCTGAACATGAGTGGAGTGAACCTAAAGAAATTCCTGACTCAAACACTGATTCAGTGAATGAAAGATCCACTGAATCAAACACTGATTCATGGAGAGAAGTGAATCACCATGAAGCCTCATAAAGCCCTGATGGTTTTGTAGGAAGTGCAGGATTTCTCTTTACTGCAGAAACGGCTATTATTAATAAGAATTTTTTAAAATAGGTGCAAATGGCAGGACTGAAGGGAGAAAATGTGAGTACTAAACAATAAATGTAGCTAAATAATTCTCATTTAATTAAAAAAAAATATTTAAATAAATTGTATTTATTTCCAGGGCATCCCAGGACCACCCGGTCCTCCTGGAGCAGACGGACCCCCTGGACCTCCTGTAAGATTCTCTCCTTTCGTGTGTTTTTAGATGCAATGCACGTGGGCGTGGCCTATAGCACATGGGCGTGGCCTATGGCACATGGGCGTGGCCTATAGCACATGGGCATGGCCTATGGCTGACTCACTCACATGTAGCAGGATGTAGATTAATGCTGTGGGCGTGGCTTCCCATCGTGCATAATGAGAGAGGAAAGCGTAGCATCACTGCATGTAGCTTTGCCGTTTTAGTGAATCGATGCATTGGGCCCCCAATAAGCTTCAGTCGAGCTTTTATAGCAGGAGTGTGTGATATAAATAGTATTGGAACACAGCCGGAGTGTCTGTGAATATCACACATAAGAAATAAAAGCAGGCTGTGATTGTGCACACTATACAACTCTCCTCATATCAACACTATACTGCAGTGGATTCAGGCCCTGTGTGCTCTATATCTACCTTTGCTTTTTAAAAAGAATTATTTATTATTTTCTTTTATAAACAAAATGAACAGATACATGAAAAAACAGGACAATGTTTATATGTTATTTTATTGTGTTGATCAGGGTCCAGCTGGTCCACCTGGAGAGCCAGGAATCCCAGGGGAAATCGGACAAAGGGTGAGGAGTTCTACACAAAACAGCTGAACTGTATGTGTGTGTGTGTGTGTGTGTGTGTGTGTGTGTTTTGACTCTGAGATAATCACTCAAATAAAGTGTAATTGTTGCATTTGTCCAGCAGATGGCAGCACAGTCAGTTTTTGCCTTTTTTTTCTTTTCTTTTCTTTTCTTTTCTCTTTTGTGATTTTTTTATTCTCCTTTTTTATTTGTTTTCCTTTCCCCTTCCTTTTTCCTTTTCTTTTTTCCCTTCCTTTCCTTTCCTTTCCTTTCCTTTCCTTTCCTTTCCTTTCCTTTCCTTCCTCTCTGTTGTCTGTAGTTGTTAACTGTCTGTATTTTTTCCTTTGTCTAGGGAAAGAAAGGAGAAGGAGGACTCCCTGGCGTTGATGGTCTTCCTGGACCACCGGTAACAACAGCAGTGATATTAAACACCATGAGTGCTTTCTCAAATAACTTCTCACTGTGAGAAAGTCCAACATAGTCAAATCTTAGGATAAACCAACCAACCAAACCAAACCAAACCAAACCAAACCAAACCAACCGACCAAACCAAACCAACCAACCAAACCAAACCAAACCCAACCAACCAAACCAAACCAAACCAAACCAAGTGAAGTGAAGTGAAGTGACTTGTGGCCAAGTACGGTGACCCATACTCAGAATTTGTGCTCTACATTTAACCCATCCAAGTGCACACACACAGTAGTGAACACACACACACAGTAGTGAACACACACACACACACACACAGTAGTGAACACACACACACACACACACACACCTGGAGCAGTTTGTTATTTTCCAATAACAAATGTCTTATAATGAAAAACGGGACTGACTGCACTGACACTGTGTAAATAATACGCTTTTATACTGTAGTTTCATTACTAAGATTTTAAATGTTTATCTTACTTAATTATTTTATTTCTAAATATTTTATTATATATATTTATTTCTATATTTTTAATATGTTTGAGCAATATAAATTTTATATTTATATACTTTAAAGTTGTATTACAAAAGTGACAATCTTAATAAATCGTTCTAAAGAGAAAAGTTAGACATGTAAGTGATTAGAGAATATATCTATCACATCCAAAATGGGGTGTGCAAACTTTTGCACTGATGTCACAAGCCAATTTTTGATCATTTACGTTGCTGGTTGGTGGTAATAAAAGAACATCTTTAAATCCTAATGTATTATTTTTATCTTACCTTACCTATTTTATTTCTATATTTTTATATTATGCTTGAACAATATTTATTTTAGATTTCTGAACCATTTAGCCAAATTTTTTTTTTTTTTTTTTTTTTTTTTTTTTTAGAACTTTGGCAAGGCAACCTGAAGGCAAAATGATTTGTTTAAATTTTAATTGAAATTGTGTGTGTGTGTGTGTGTGTGTGTGTGTGTATGATTAGGGTCCTGCAGGCCCCCCTGGACCTCCTGGGAGTCCGGGTCAGACTGGACTTCCTGTATGTTTACTCTTATCAATAACACATTATTACACTTTTAGAATAAAATAATAAAAATCACACACAAGCTACAGTATGAATTACAATGAGCAATAAAATTCAGATTACCTCTTCAGCTTTTGTTTGCTGCCTTTATCGTTTCTACAGGGATTACCGGGAGAAATCGGATTCCCTGGAAAACACGGAGAGGCTGGAAAACCTGTAAGTCACTGGATTAACTCACTGTGAACGTTAAAAATACAAAAACAAAACAAAAAAAAAACCCACGCTTAAACATTGGTGTGTTTTGAAGGGTCTGCCAGGGAAGGACGGCATCGATGGTCAACCTGGAAATGACGGAGAGAAAGTAAGTGCCCCCCATGATGTCACATCATTTTGTTTTATCTTCTCGTAGATGAAGCTTGAGCTATTTTCCAAAAGCTTCATGAGTTACAGATCGTAGTTCAATCACAGAATCACAAGATTGCTCATCAGACACACACTCTCACACTTCATCTTACTTTTGTTTGTGTAAAGCTGCTTTGAGACAATGACATTGTAAAAAGCGCTATACAAATAAATTGAATTGAATTGAATTATCCCCGATTGTTACTGAATGAGAAAAAAAGGAAAATTTTAACAATTTTAACAATTTTAACAATTAATATGCAGGTAAAAACAAATTTAAATAAGTTAAATACTGTATTACAAAAGTGAAGATCAAAAAGCTGTTCTGAGGATGTGAAGGTGAATGTGAGGTGGTAATAAAGAGAAACGCTAGACTTATAAGTGATTAAAGAATATATCTATCTCATTCAAAATGGGGTGTCCAAACTTTTGCACTGATGTCACATGCAACTTTTGATCATTTTTGTTGCTGGCTGTAATAAAGGAACATCTTTAAATCCTAACACTCTACATATCTTGCTGCTATAAACGCCATTTTTTTCCCTTTGTTTTTTAAATTTTTTTCATAAGGGTGTACAAACTTTTTCACTCACCTTGTATAGAAGTATTATAAAAGGGGTTCTAATAGTTTTAGAGTCATAATATGTAGTTTTATATGTATTGCTATGTGTTTACTGACACATCTGTATGAAATATGAGTATATTAATAACAGGGGTGATCTTACGCAGTTAAACACGGAAAATGTGAAAGCTAGCGTTATTACTTATCTGAATCTTCAAAACATTTGCTGATTAATTCATTAATCAGAAGTAAAATGTCCTTTAAATACATAATATTTGGCATCAGGTAGAATATGATTTGCTGGCTAGTCAGTTATGTTAGCTACTGGAATTGATGCTAGTGTAACCTAGCGTTAGCAAAGAAAACAGGCTAACTTAGTTAAATATAGCCGGTTCATGTTAGCAAATAAGCACAAGCTTTTCAAATCAGATGGAGTTCATGTTTTCTTCATTTTGTACAAGTCTTTGCTCACTTGAAACATTTCACTGAGGTAGCACTAGGGCTTATCCATATTCAGATGCTCACAGATAGCTATAGCGCTAACCACTGTACGTTGTGTAGCATAAGAAGGTCACTACAGGTGATGAATTGATTCATGGTTCTTCCAGATTTTGTACCAAGTACTTTGAAGGTCTGAATAAAAATATAAGGAGTAAAAAAGTTACGTGAAAATACGCCGACATAATATTTATTGTAACTTGAGAAAGAAATGCAGTTATTTGAGTATTTTTGCACCCCTAGTTATTATATTTAATACATTAATATATTTTTTTTTCAGGGACCAAGAGGTGAACCGGGGCTGGATGGCTTCCCTGGAAAACCTGGTCCAAAGGTGATCCCACTTCCTGTCTGAGCCTCTGTATAAGCATGAAATTGTCTCACATGCATGGAGATTAAAAATATAATTTTGGTAGAAAGTCTGTCTCAGATTGGTTAATGGTTATTAATGATTATTAATGATTATACGGATTTATGACTCAGGGTGATGAAGGACCTCCAGGACCCAGAGGACCTCCAGGAGACAGGGTGAGCTCTCGCTGAAAACTAAAATAATCCTAAACACATCACATTAAGAACCATGACGATGAGATGTCTACCTCTCTCTCTCTCTCTCTCTCTCTCTCTCTCTCTCTCTCTGTGTGTCAGGGTGAGAGGGGTCTATCTGGTGAAGCTGGTGTAATGGGACCGAGAGGAGAAAGAGGAGTGCAGGTAGGTTCCCACTATCACAGCTCACCTCCCAAGCCTCACAGGGTCCATTTACGACATGTTGCAAATGCGATAATCACTATCAGGGCGTCTGAGATGGTCTGTAGTCCTCATGCTTGTTCCTGTCTCTGTGTCCACTGCAGGGTGAAAGAGGAAAAGACGGCGATGCTGGCCCAAAAGGAGAGAAAGGAGACAAGGTGAGGTGCTGGATTAGTGTTTTTTGTCACTGCATCATCACTGAGATATTGAGGAAGTCTTACTGAAGTGTGTATCCACTGCCATGAGCTACTTGGACGTCATTACTTGTCTCAGTTCCAGCATTATTGTGTCAGTATTATGTCTCTCGATTACATACCTTGCTGCTTGCTGCTTTAATAAAACTTTGGTTTAATCTGTGAAAACAGGGAGAACTGATTATTCCTCTCTTTCTTATAGGGTGAAGTTGGACCCAGAGGTCTTCCAGGAGCCCCAGGAGATGTGAGTAGAGAGAGAGAGAGAGAGATAGATAGATAGATTGATAGATAGCATACCTCGAAGCATGCAACACAGCCCGAGAATAACTCAGAAGCTGTGATATCTGTGATAACAAAATGGATTAGAAGATACATAATGGAGTAAAATGTAATGGAATAGAATAAAACA
>CM074924.1:2197424-2207424 GCA_037576815.1 Pangasius larnaudii | reverse complement strand
GCACAGAACATGACTACATGACTACATGACGCAGAAAGCACATTGTTCTATCACACTCTCCGGTGACACCCAGATGAGGACGGCTTTCCTTCTGAGTCTGGTTCCTCTCAAGGTTTCTTCCTCATATCATCTCTGGGAGAGTTTTTCCTCGCCTCAGTCGCCTCAGTCGCCTCAGACTCGCTCACTAGGGATCATTTTGTCTAACATCGAAGACTGTTTGCATGTTTTTCCGTTTCTTATGTTCTGTAAAGCTGCTTTGAGACAATGTTCATTGTTAAAAGTGCTATACAAATAAAACTGAATTGAATTGAATTGAATTGAATTGAATTGAATTGAATTGAATTGAATTGAACTGAACTGAACAGGACACCACCGAATAGAATATAGTGTAAACCAATTCGATTCTGAAAACAACAACAACAACAACAACAAAAAGAATAAAAACAATAGAAAAGCTAGAACACAACAGAAAGCACGGTGTAGAAAACAACCAAAGATATGAAAGGAACAAAATAAAACACTTTACAATGCAGCCGTTACAAAGGAAACTATAGTATTAAAACAACAGAATAGAATAAGATCAAACATAAATAAAACACAGCGGAACAGAGTAGAACTAAATAGAATTGAATAGAAAGTAAGAATATAATGAATAGAATATAAGAGGATAAAACAATTCGATTATGGGGGAAAAAAGCAGAACAGGACAATAGAATTGAACAGAATACAATAGAAATGATAGTGTGGAAAACAATAAAAAAACAGAACAAAACGAAACACATTTGAACCAAATAACTACTGAGTAGATTATATATTCATCACAGACCCCATTTTCTATTCAATTCTATTCAATTCTATTCAATTCTATGGGGTCTGTGATGAAGAACCTCTGGGAGAAACGCTGTTTCGTCTCCGCACAAAGCCGTAAACACTGATGTGTTCACTGTATTATTCATTATTATTAGTATTTATTAGTATTATTGTTTGATTAAAGTGTTACTTTTATTAAAGTCTGTTACAGAGGGGTTTAGTCGGGGATTGATTTTTATTTTTTCACCGAAACCCCACAGTAAAACATTCACTTTCATTGTACTCGGATTTCATCTCAAACCCACAGCGGCTTCTTTACAGTGGAAGTCATGGAGCGTTCCTTACCCGATCTCCCTTATCACCGTGTTCTCCGGGGTAACCGATCGGCCCTCTCTGACCCTGAGACACGCGGACGAAAGCGTTAGATAACATTACAAAAGGCAAGACTCGGGTCCATAGTGCTCTACAGCTGAGACCGACTTCTTACATCTTCTCCTGGACGTCCCTGAGGACCGGGTTCTCCTAGCGCTCCTCGCTCTCCCTGTCAATCAGACATGTAACACTTAGAATTCAGAGCGTTAAGAGTGACTGCACTTCTGCTCAGGTGTGTGAGACATCGTGTTTTACCTTTTCACCCGCGATGCCTGGCAGCCCGTCCACTCCGGGGAGACCTCTGTGTCCCTGAGCGGAGACAATAAAAATCACTTCAAACAAGCTGTCATGGTAGAGCAGAACTACGCTACCCATCAGCCCCTGCAGGTCACACGAGCTCGTCACGTGCCTCACTAATCCCCCTCGCCGCTATTTAACTTGCTATTGGCTGTGCGCGTCTTTGTCTAGCGTTTGTCGTGCGCTGCTCTGGTTGTGGTTTGATTCTTATCTGCTGTCTAGAGCCCATGTGTCGGTTATTTGTTTGTGTATCACGTGTTCATTTAATACAGAGCCTGCACTTGCATCTACCTCAACCTACCGATTCGTGGACAAAAAAAAAAAAAAAGTGGACAAAAAAATAGATATATTTTTGATGCGTCATGCTGCTCTTTTAAAACGTCTGGAATCAGTGAGTGAAATTATTCTTCTGAAAGTCCTACCTTCATGCCTGGCAGGCCTGGAAGTCCCTGAGGTCCAGCAGGGCACACAGTCTGACACTGCAGAAACACACACACACACACACACACACACACACACACACACACACACACACACATCAGTTCTGTTCTCCAGGGCAAGATGTTATAAGTACAGACTGAAAGGCGCTACGCTTTACACCCACAGCTCACTGAGCATCAGGAACTTTCAGAGTTAGCATTTAAAACCCATCAAAACTGTGTGTTTTTTTTTTTTTTTTTTAAACTCAATTTTTTTTGCAATTCAGAGAGCTGATCTGAGATCAGACCACATACCTTAACACACACACACACACACTCACACACACTTTCATACAGACACAAAGCAGAACCAGCACAAATCTGTAAATAAATACTTCTTTATCAACCGTGTCTGTGTTTCATCTGAAAGGCAGCGTTAGCTGAGGACGCTAACTCCCCTCGAAGTATCTCCTGTTTCAGCCATATTTAGCTCATTTTTGATCTTAGTGAATTTACAGTGTTCAACTTGCCACCTATCGATGTTACACAGCTACATTAGCTATAACCACCAGTGACGCATGCAGTAATGCATTATTTAATTACTCTAATTTATCACGTGATACCAGCTAGCTAGCTGGTAGCTAGCAGTTTAGCTAAGTATGTTTACCTACTCCAATAACAGCCCCCAGGTGGAGCTATTCTGGAAACAGCTCCCTGTAGGCGGTGCTCATGGGTATAATTCCACACGCTCTGTTTTTAACGCACTGAAAATAAAATTCTATAAAAATAAATGAAAAAAAAAAACTTCAGATGCGCTAGCCAGGTCAAATCTAGACCTGTCAGGGGGAACCGTTAACACTGACATTACAGAACCCTAGAACAGAGGATATGTTTATCATGTAAAACCTTTTAAGGACGTGAAGAACCCTTAGCTAAAAGACGCAAAAGAACGCTTGAAGAACCCTAATTGCTTTATAGTAAAATAATAACAACACTTGAAGGACTTGAGCATGATGGGTCGTTTTTTTTTTTTTTTTTTTTTGCTTAAGTGGTGCCTGACGAGACGGAGATCATTGAAGGAAAACGGGAGAAACCCAGCTGCCTTTCAGAATGAAACGCCGTGACAACATTTCGACAGAGTTGAACATGTGAAGATTCTGCTGGTGTTTGTATGCCACTGATGAAGAGGTGATGAAAGGCTGAAAGCACTCACAGTCTCCCCGCTTCCTTCAGGATTCCCTCCGGTCCCCTACAAACACAGCACAGTTACAGCAGTGCAGATTGCACACACACACACACACACACACACACACACACACACACACACACACACACATTCATAAATCCATACCAATAAGCACATTCACGAATGTACACGCATTACTGTTATCATTCACTGCAATCCCATTACACAACATTTATTTATTCCCTTCGCCGAACGCTGGGAGAAAGCAGCAGCAGCAGCAGAACACTTTAGCTAAAGTCCCGAGTCGAAATGCATTGTGGGAGTTATCACTGTGGGAAAAATTGATCATGTGACCTAAATCAACAGAGAATGTGTTTATTACTTTACAACCTTTACCTGAAATGACTGAAAAGACAAGACTGTTTCAGTTTACTTCACACTGCTTAAAGGTGCAGACTGTAAAGTTTAAAGGTGCAGTCTGTAAGGTTTAAAGGTGCAGTCTGAAAGGTTTAAAAGTGCAGTCTGAAAGGTTTCAAGGTGCAGTCTGAAAGGTTTAAAGGTGCAGTCTGAAAGGTTTAAAGGTGCAGTCTGTAAAGTTTCAAGGTGCAGTCTGTAAAGTTTAAAGGTGCAGTCTGTAAGGTTTAAAGGTGCAGTCTGTAAAGTCTGTAAGGTTTAAAGGTGCAGTCTGTAAAGTTTAAAGGTGCAGTCTGTAAGGTTTAAAGGTGCAGTCTGTAAGGTTTAAAGGTGCAGTCTGTAGGGTTTAAAGGTGCAGTCTGTAGGGTTTAAAGGTGCAGTCTGTAAGGTTTAAAGGTGCAGTCTGTAAGGTTTAAAGGTGCAGTCTGTAAGGTTTCAAGGTGCAGTCTGTAAAGTTGAACATCCAAACCCTGATATTTAAATTATTAAATCCAGACTCACACTATAGTGGTTTTTAGAAATGTCTGTTTTTTATCACAAATTATCCAAAATGTAAACTCATCATTACAATTGTATTGTTAAGTTTTTGTCACTTCATGTTCCTACTGTAAATGTTTATTCTGCTAAACGATAGCAAGTCATTTTGGAGTTTTATACCGTTTTTCGGGGACATACTGGGAAGTTATTTTAGAGATTCTGCAAATGAACATTTGAAATTTTCTACTAAGTTTGTTTAATGAATTTTGAATTTAAAATCTCTTATCTTAGCTCCTGTTTTACACAAATTCTCTCTAAACTTTTCGAGAAAGGATTATGTCCTGCTGGTGTTGCTCCGGTGTAATGCACAAAATAAGATTCAGCGAATGCTAGTTTCTTCAGTTCAGGCTTCTGGCCCAGAAATAAGCTCCGCCCCCATTCTGAAACAGAGACAGCTCAGGCTGAAAGTTTTTTTTTTTTTTTTTTTTTTAAATCACAGTTTGTCAACGTTCTGACTTCATTTCTTTTTTTTTTTTTTTTTTAATAATACGATGAATCTCTCAATATGCGATCATCCTAGTGATAATGGCGCCTCGAGAGAAAGAAAAAAAAGAAAAAAGAAATGTACACCCCGCGTGTTAACAGTGTAATGAGCGATACACAGACTGACCCACAGTGGACTTCAGCACGCTCACTACCTGATAAGTCCAATGAAGTGTGTTAAAGATTCTGAAACATTACGCTGTACAATACTGACTCGCAGAGACACGATTGTTATCTCTGTGTTCAGGGACAGTCCTGCTGATTCAGCAAGTCTTAAAGCACTAACAGAGAGTAGAAAAAAAAAAAAAAAAAAAAAAAGGGTGAAGTTAGAATATCGACTCAGGCTTCCCCTGTCCATAATGCACTCGGTTATCGGTGTTTTACTTTCATTTATTCGGCATATGATGATATTCAAACTCGTATAGAAAACGAATCCTGCAAAATATTATATATATATATATATAGAAATACAGCATGATGACATCGAGCCTGTGAGAGTCCTTACAGGTGGGCCGGCGGGTCCGGGTGGGCCAGGAGGTCCTTGAGGTCCACTGCCTCCTCTGGGTCCGGGTGGGCCCTGTGAGAATACCAGATAATATGAAATAAATCAATAAATAAATAAAAAATCTGTACAGCACATATACCATCTGTATGCAATAACAGTTTATATAACATGCCTTACTTTATAACCATAATGACGGATGTAATGTATCCTATATACTGTCAATATATGAGTCTAAGTCTATAAGATTCTATACACTATAGATAGATAGAGAGATAGATAGATAGATAGAGAGATAGATATGCAAATGCTATAAATGGTATTTATGAGTATATTTAATCTGCTGTATACTGTACACTATTATGATTTTCATTATACTGTTCTATTAAACTTCTATTATCCTGCCTATATACATATAAATATGACTCTAAATAACATTTACACTGTCTAGTGATGTAATATATAATATATATATATATATATAGTATATTCTGTATATGTGTATATAATGTGAGAGCTCTAACACTCTTTCGTGACATTCATACATCATACATCCGAAATAAATCTATTTGTTATTGATTTGAACACAAGGGAAAGACGCCGACCTCAGGTCCAATGTTGCCCTCGTTTCCCGGGATACCGGGTTTGCCTGGAGGTCCCTGATGGAAAAAAATGAAAAAAAAAAAATAAAGATAAAAAAGACTGAGAGAAGATAGGTGGTAAGACAAATAAATAGTTATTTTATTTATTCATTCATTTATTTATTTATTTATTTATTTATTTATTTATTTATGTTGAAACAATGTAGGATGTAGGAGAAGAGCTCATCTACATACAGGGGGTCCAGTGGTCTCGGGTCCCTACACAGAGACGGAGACACACAGATAAACAAGCTCATGACTCATCAGCAGCACGGAGAAATCGTGACACCTCACAGCACCGTATTTACAGCAGCGATGCATGTTCGAGATTGTATTTCATTTAATGTGCACGTGTGCGAAAAAGAACTTCAAGCACTTACAGGAGGGCCAGCTGGACCTGGGAAACCCTGAAGCCCCTAAATACGGAAATCACGTTAGAGAAATGAACATTCTGTCTGCGCGTGCTGAGTAAAGAGTGTGTGAAGACAAATGTGAACATTTTAAAAGATTACGGAAGCTCTTACTCTTTCTCCCACAGGTCCTCTCGGCCCCATCGGCCCCATCGGCCCCATCGGCCCCTGTGGAGAGCAAGAACAAATCAATCGCGCTTCACACGCTAAGACTCAGGGACTAACGAGGACACACAGGTGCGTCATTATTAAAAACCTCTGTCCGAAATCTCCACCCCACAGCCTCCATAATCACGACAAGCTCCACCCTCGTAGCATTGAAAACACTCTGCCTATGTCGCCGACGTCAGTGGAAAAGTCTCCACCCTCAAATCCCCCCACAGTGGAAAGGCTCCGCCTCTGCACCTCATATCATCAAGAAAGGTCCGCCCTTAAAACCCACATAACCAGAAAGGTTAAAGATTTTGCACCATAGCTAACAGCACGGGTAAAATTCCCACTGAAACGTACGGCATCGGAAACGCTGTGTTCACCACCAATATAATAAACTCTGTCTTTACAGTGCACATAATTGAATAAGCTCCACCCCCACAGCATACACAATTAAACAAGCTCCGCCCCCATATCACACACAATTAGAAAAAGCTCCGCCCTCACAGCACACACAATTTGAAAAATCTCTGCCCTCACAGTTAACATAAGTAAATAAGCTCCGCCCTCACATCATGCATCATTAGAAAAGGCTCCACCCCCCACGGTACCCCCAGAGCACACAGAAGTTGAAAAAGCCCCACCCTCACAGTGCACATAATTGGAATAGGCTCCGCCCCCACAGCACACATAATTGTAAACAAAAGCTCCGCCTTCACAAACCACATAATCAGAAAAAACTCCACCCTCAGAGCACACATAATTGGAAAAATCTCTGGACACACACACACACACACACACACACACACACACACACACTGTATGGGCAGTGATAGCATCTTGGTACTTACACTGGGTCCTGGAAGTCCTTGTAGTCCTCTCTGTCCTGGCAGACCAATCTCACCCTTTTCCCCTTTACTGCCCTAAAACACACACACACACACACACACACACACACACACACACACACACCCCGGAATAGAAACAGCTTTATCAGAGTGCAGCATTAGCCACTGGTGTTGCTTAGATACGCCTCAGCATGGCCGTTCGATGCTAAATCAATTATCTACGTGCTCATCTCCTTTCTGCACTCTGATAAAACTCCGCGCCCGTGTTCTTTCTGATTGGACGGAGGTGCTGTTACACAGTGATTTCTCTTTGCGGTTAACAAAACTGATGTGCAGGTAACGGCCTGGATTAGGGGTGTAATAATAAATACCCCACTTTTGGGACAAGTACTGTGCTATATAGTGTGTAGAGAACATTACATGCCCTATGTAGTGCACTTGTTTATGAAATGTGGAGCAGAATGACTAAATGACTCTTAATAAAACATGCTGTATAGTGCACTACGCAGGGGGTAGAAACCATACTATGTAGTGCACTTACATACAGAATGTAAAGCTGAATCCTTAAATGGCTCTTTACTGGACATACTAGTGCCCTAGATATAGTGTAGGAGAAATTTCATGCCCTATGTAGTACAGTTCTACATGAAATGCAGAGCCGAATACATTTTATTGGACATATGGTTCACTTCGTAGGGTGTAGAGCCCATTATGCTCCATATGCAGTGCACTTATATGCAGAATATGAAGCTGAATTAGTAAATTGTGTTTTATTGGACATATATTACACCCCCTAGGGGGTAGAGGCCGTTTTATGCCCTGTGGAATTGCACTTTTAGACGTTATGTAGTGTGAATCTGAATCCCTGTAGTGCACTACATAGGGTGAACAAGCCATTCCATGCCCTGTGTAGTGCACTTATTTATGAAATATGGTGTTGTGCCTCTTAATGAGAAATGTAGCACATTACATAGAGAGTAGACGACATTTCATGCCCTATGTAGTGCGTTTATGTATGAAATATGCAGCTGAAGCACTAAGTGGCCTGTAATGAAACCTGTAGGCGCCATTTTATGTCCTACGTAGTGCACTTCTACTTAAGATATGGAGCTGAAGCACTAAATGAGTCTTAATAAGATCCATAGTACACTATATAGAACATTTATCCAATACTGATATACATATTCAGTAGTCAGGATGAACGCCATGTTTCTCCATATTGGATATTCAACACTGCATATCTCCATTGTTCAGACTTTCATCAGGCTCTGGTTAGACACGTTATCTAGAACCTCACGTCAATTTAGTGTTAGGTGACTCAATGCTAAAAGAAGAAAAAAAGAGGTTATTGCTAGCTTTGGCTTCCTAGTTAGCCATAACTTCCTGAGGTAATCTGATCAGGTGCACTGTATCTCAGCTAATCCTAGCATCAAAAGCTACAAAATCCATTACGTTAGCAAAAAAAAGTCTATAAAATTATCAACATTTTCTGACTAGAAGTATGATTTGTTTACTGCAGTAATTTTTTTTGTTCTTTTATTATTTTTCTTAGTTTACATCACAGCTAATCTGTATTTGTGCTAGCAAATGATTTGAAGATTGTGCTAATCAATCAGTGTCCGTTGCCTGTCATAACTGAGTGTTTCTAGCATTAAATCAAGCTCCCAGGACCATTGTGGAGTAAACCTGATTTAAGTAAATAATGGCTCATCGTGTTAACAACTCACTTCAGTTCCTTATAATATCTACACTGTGACCTTTCCCAGCTAGCTATGCTAGCATTGTCAGTTATCATGATTTAAGTCAAGTCTATTCTTTGCATTCTTGATAGAGATAAGATACTGAAATCTGCATTATTCTCTTATTAATTCCTGTAAGAAAAAAAAAATTCAGAATAATTCATATAAACCTCATGCATGATCTCAAAGTAAAATAGAGGCCATTTTTAAGAGAAAAATATAATTTTTGGCCAAACAGTTTTATACGCTAGCTTGCTAAAGATGTCTCCTTGATTATTTTTTGTTATGCATGAAAGTGTTTTTCTACTCACAGATGCACCAGGAGTGCCCGGGGTTCCTGGAATACCCTGGAAAGAAATAAAAAAAACGGATGTAAAACTCAATCAGAATGACTCATAGAGGCTCGATACAGGTCTACATCTCTAACAACCAGACTCTAGTGCCTACACACACGGAAGCGTCCGTCTGTAATGAGCTGCTGGAAAAAGAGTGGAGGGAAAAGTCACTTCCGCTGTCTCGTTAAACCCTCGTCAGTGATCGAGATAATGAGGCCAGGGACGAAGCTGAAATAACAGAGCTAAAATAAAATATCGCAAAAAAAAAACGGGCTTTTCTGAGGTAATCGTGACGTATGAGGTGAGGAGACGGCGAGCTTCAGGGCGATAATGAACAGAGAGAACAGAGCGAACGTGGCGTCATTGACAAATCTGCACATGTGGTTTACGCAAACGCTAAACACGCCGCTCTCTTAGGGCAATGCAAATGATCTAGTGAAAAATAAATTAACTGAGAATTAATTACTTAAATAAATAAACAACTTCTCGGATGAGTCACAGTTCAGTTTATACCTAATGTATACAGTGAGAATTTTATATAACACTTGGTTGTTCTATAAATTACTAAATTACTTTATTACTATCTCTCTCTCTCTCTCTCTATATATATATATATATGGCTTTAAACTAAATACAGCTAGCTTTGTTTATTGATGCATAAATTGAATAATAATAATAATAATAATAATAATAATAATAATAATAATAATCTTTAAATAAATAAGTAAAAGTGTTGTTACTATGACAACCAATGCGATACATGAGTAAATATGCTGTTACTATGACAACTAATGTGGATACATGAGTAAATATGCTGTTACTATGACAACTAATGTGGATACATGAGTAAATATGCT
>CM074924.1:2185280-2188154 GCA_037576815.1 Pangasius larnaudii | reverse complement strand
AGACCTCCTCGACATCCCAACATCAGCGCCTGATCTCACTAATGCTCTTGTAGCTGAATGAACACAAATCCCCACAGTCACGCTTCAACATCTAGTGGAAAGACTTCCCAGAAGAGTGGAGCTTATTATAACAGCAAAAGGGGGAATAAATCTAATCTGGAATGGGAAGTTCACCAAGCTCACATGGAAGTGATGGTCAGGGGTGCACAAACTTTTGGCCATATAAAAAACACCATGGCCATATGTATGATTTTAAAGTAAAATTGGATTGAGAAGATCCAGAAGCAAAAGTGGCAGAAGAAGGTTGAGAAGACGCAGTCTAAAAGAAGCTGAAGAAGAGTGAACAGTCGACTAGAATTAGTTGAAGATCCAGACGGAGAAGCTTCAGGATTGTTATGGAGAGCCAGAAGCTAGAAGATGTTGAATAAGGATTGAAAAAGGGACTTTCAAGAAAGGACCTGAAGATCAAGTTTGAGAAGATCAAGAAGCAACACAAGGTTTGCAGGAAGAGCAAAAGGTATTTAAGATAATCTATCTGTGCTTTCCATGCTGCATTTCACCTGGAAGGTCATCTTGTCCATTCCTCAGTGGTGGGCACACAGTGTCTCCATCAAGTCTGTTTAAATCCAGCTCTGCAAAAGAGAAAGAACCCAATATAAACACGGTGTTCTCCTATCTTGTCACGATGTCCATATATACACCACTTTCCGTGTGTTTATACTGCGGTTCCGAGTCGTTATCTTCTGTTGTACAGGTTCCTGTTACCATAGAAACAATAACGCATTCGAACGAGCGCATTAGTATACATCTGTGATAATATGAAGCCGCTCTATCAATCAAACCGTGGCTCTTTTCTTCTTCACGTCAGCAGAGATTTCGCAGATGTAACCCAGATGCAGTAGCCATACCGTTTTTTGCGCTTGTGGCGCCTGGGCCTCGGAAATCACGTGAGAATTCCAGCCAGGTTGTCTGCGGCATGGCCACCCACTTCCCTCGCGCCACAAAAACACTTTCGGGAAGAAAAAGTTTAAATTACGTGACCAGACAGACTCTCTGTGGTTTGTGGCTTCTGAATAAACAGCGGTAAATGTTACGATATTTAGAGAGTGGCTTCTAGGACAGAAAGGAAACGACCAACCAATAAACACTGCTCGTCGTTCTTAAATGGTTTAAAGCGTCCGTCTGTAGGGTTTGAACGCCACTGGATATTTGCAGTGGTTCCTGATGGGTGTTAATGTGTTTCTGGTGGTCTGTAATGGAATGTGTTGCTCCTGTTCCTAACGATTCCTGATGGAGTATCTATTTATATTCTGATGGAAACCATTCACCTGTGAAAGAGGCTGGTATTTAATGGTACCCGGGAAAATTCCTAACGGAAACCTTCATAAACGTGATGGAAACCATTAAGCCACAGAAACTGTAAACTCCTCTGTCTTGAAGAAGTCAAAAAAAAAAAAAAAACATAGTTGCAGCTTCACCTCTGACTGTTACAAAGCGCTGACACTGGAGACTCCTTCCATAAAAGTTAAATATGAATAAATATAATATCTCTTTACAGAAGGCTTCACCATATCAACAGGTTAAAAAAAAACCTGTTTACGATTAGTCTTAAGTTGTCCGGAGTAAATAAGCTGTTACCATAGAAACGATAACGTATTAGAACGCGCGCTTTAATCTAAACCTGTGAATTGCAGCTGCACGACTGTCAGAGCTGCTGTTCTAGGAAATTAGTCCACACCTTCTGGCCAATCAGAATTGAGAATTCAACAGCGCCGTGGGCTACGAAGATGTAAAACCACTCTTGAGGAGAGATTTGGTTAAAAACCTATCAAAGCTAGCAAGACTAAACTGCATGCTTTGGTGTAGATTTTTAGTTTCTACTCTCATGGCATTGTTTCCATTTTCTACTAAATGAAAACTTAAAGGAAAAAAAAAAAATCAAGGAAACTGTAACGGTGTGCTTCAGATACCGTGAGAGGAATCAAGTCTAAAAGCAAGTAGCTAGCTAGTTTCAGATAGCTAGCTAGTTTCTCAGTTTTATATATATATATATATATATATACGACTAGTTGTGTATTTAGTTGTGCATTTGTATTTGTGAACATACTGCCTGTATTAAAACGACAAGTCTACAGACATTTCATTGGGCACGTGACCGCAACCTTTCGTTCACGAGACTTCTGTAAACAACGTGATGTCATTTCCTGGTCTGTGAGGTAAATACCCATTTACAGCCTGACACCGTTGACACGGTTTGGATGGAAAAATGTGACGGGAAATGTACATGTACCCTTTCTTTCATCTGTTCTTTTTTTTTTGTTGTTTTTTTCTTCAGACCATGAGAAAAAGAATATTTGTGTGATGTATAAATACAAATCCCTATGAAGAGCTTTCTAAAGCGGATGAATCACCAGGAGAAAGATTATCTGTCATAATCTTACAGTACGACACACAGGCTATTTCTGTCCGTCAGTATTAGAGCCAGTCCAGGAGAACGGGAACATTCTGTTTTAAAAAACCCTGCGAACTCGGCAGTGGACGTGTCCTGCACAATATATCCTGAAAATAGCCTCATAGCAGTGGGATACACAGATCGGACTCGCACTATACACTAGTATAGCAAGGAGAGGAAAAAAGGAAAGAGTTATGCTAATCCCTTTATCGTTCTTTAAATTAGAGAAGACTATGTGGTGTGTTTAATAGTTTTTCCAAACTTGCACTAGAAACCCAGAACATTCATTTATTTATTTATTTATTTATTTATTTATTTATTTATTTATTTATTTTTATCTCAGTTTCCCCGTGGTCCTACAGAGGCTCCAGATGTCATGTTTTTTTTTTTTTTTTTTTTTTTTAAATAAATAATTAATTAAT
>CM074924.1:2175280-2180280 GCA_037576815.1 Pangasius larnaudii | reverse complement strand
ACCGCTCTCTTATCACACACACACACAATCACACACACCCACACACTGGCCCAGACAGCCTGTGCACGCGACTCTGGAACTTGCGGCCCATGTTAAAGTGTCTCCTCCGGCTGCCTTTCCTGAGCCGCCATTGGCTGCGAGGAAGCTGAGGGGTGGACGTACCTGTTTATGAGCCATACTTAAAGCCATGTAGGCCCTCAGGCACTGGTTTGTGCCCCTCCACCTGCAAATAACACCCCATCCCATGGCAGTAATTCTGCTAATGGGTAGCTGCGCTGCAGGGAGGCCCAGAGAGAGATGTGGGAGAGTTAGTGCACACAGATTCCCCTGTTTAACACGGCGCAGTTTGTCGAGTAAGCACAACGAGTCTGATTAACCACACATTCAATTAGGGTCAATTAGGGCTTCTTAAGGTGTACCACTGAGACACAGTTTATACAGAAATGAAATGTCTATAATGGTCCCTTTTTGCCGCAACTCTATCTTGTTCTTCAGTTTTGCACTGGAGCTACGAGTCTAATGTCGCCAACATGCAACGAACGTTCATAGCTACAAGTTTAACATCACGCAACCTGCATGTTCATGTAATTGTAACATGTTGTATACTATGTTTTGTGTTGAAATTGCACACGTGAGCGCTATGCGAAAATAAAAACAATAACACGTGTAACAATGGAGACTCAGATGAAGTATGAGGTGCAGAAGGCTTAATAACAATCCAAATAAATACAAGTCCACAATCCAAATAACAGAGTCTTAGATCCAAATACCAGTGATAGCAGTAATCCAGGTACAAGGATAATCCAATAATCAAGGTCAAAGAAGCAGAGCAAGGGTCATACATGATCATGGCAATAACAATGAAATGGCTCAGAACTTACATAAGACGCAAGGTAAAAGCAAGCGTTCATGATGAATGGTGAATGAGCAGTTTATACAGTGCAGGACTAAGAATTGATCAGAAAGTGGGTGAGAGTGGCAGAGGATGTGCTAGAACTCTGTAGCCAATGGGAGCTCGGTAAAACATGCAGCAATGCTTCTGAATCCAAGAATGAACATTCGGTAGATGTTTGCAAACCCAAGAACCACTGCAGCACTTTTGGTTTTTGGGGCCAGGAAGGAGCTGCCTAGAATTTCTTCTCATCCCTCGACACTTTGCCAGTTTAGGACATAATCTAAGAAGGAAAAGGATGGTTGATGAAATTTATGTTTTTTTAAGTTTCACATTCAGGTGATTGTCCAGGAGTTTCTCTAGTACTTGATGATCACGGTGCATATGCTCAGAAATATACATTTACATTTATGGCATTTCCAGAGCGACTTACGATTATCTCATTTATACAACTGATCAGTTGAGGGTTAAGGGCTTTGCTCAAGGGCCCAGCAGTGGCAGCTTGGTGGTGCTGAGATTTGAACTCTCAACCCTTCCGATCAGAAGTTCAATGTCTCAACCACTGTGCTACCACTTCCCAAGATATATTGTCATCAATATACATTATATACAATATACGGTATATGATCACAAATTGATTCAGCATTTCTCTCAGTACATTGCTGACAAAGGTGTGGAAGACTAAAGGTGCGTTAGCTAGACCACAGGGCATTACCAGGTATGCATAGTGCCCTGAGGTGGTGATGTACATGGTTTTCCACTTGTCCTCTTCACAACATATTGACTACAAGCATTTTGTAAGTCAAGTATGGTAAATATCTTGGCTCCCTGTCCCAGGGCTGAATGCACTAGTGGCAGTGTGTATCTGTATTCCATGGTGACAGCATTCAGGCCTTTACATTCAGTACAAGGTCTCAGTCCTCCATCTTTATTCCATGACGAAGAACCCACCAGAGATGTGGCAGGAGACCTGTGACAGATGAGTGTACCCTAACTCTACATTCTCTTGAATATACTCCTGCATGGCCTGGGTTTCATTTAGTGCCAGTTTATAAATTCTACTTCCAGGAGGCAATGCGCATAGCAAAAGTTCAATAGCACATCCCAAGGATGATGAGGGGATAACTCTCAGGCCTTGGATTTACTGAACACCTTGGCTAGATCAAGGTTAGGTCTTCTTCACATCAGGGCTCTCACTGTAAGTGGAACGACAGAGAAATGAAAGGCAGGATTCATGGCACTAAGTACTCCAAGATATCAATTTTCCTCTGGTCTAGGTGGGATTATGGGTGCCAGTCAGGGATAAACATTGGGATTATGAGGGAATTGTGTTACCATAAACAAGCGTGATTCAGAATGGAGCCACTCTGTACACACTGTTAGAGGAATAGTGGTTGTGTGAATACTACCACTCCCTAATAGACCTCCATCTATATCATGGATGCTAAACAGGGCTTTATTTCTTTAGAAGCTAAGCTACTTCCTTGTCAAAAAAGTTCCCTGCTGCTCCTGAATCAATGATCCCTTCAAAATACTGTGACTGCGAGCACCATTCAAGATACACAGGCAATAAGCGTTTGCATGTTTCAAGCAATGGCGTAAATGTGGTGTCCACCTATATAGCTGTGAAGAAGAAACATCTCAATTTCCTTTCAAAAAATGGGTTTTTCTCCACTACACAAACAATGACCCTCCTTTTCCAATAATGTTTCACCTACGCAGAGTGCTTAGCATGACCTACCTCCATACTTTCCTGGTTATCTTGCTTATAAGGTGAGAGAACTGCATTTAAGTATGGCTTCTAGGGCATCATGAATGAAGAGGTTTATCAGTGCCAATGGCTACAGTAGCTGGATAAACTTCCTGAGCGAGAGCTGATCATCTTTGCATGCTAGTTCACTTTGAAGAGTTTCAGTGGCTGCTGTTTGAAAATTCAAGGCATAATCAGCTGCTGGATGTTTACCTTGTATCAGAGTTAGTAGCTTTTCTCTTGTGTCGCTCCCGGACGCCGAATGGTCGAAATCTTCTCCGAATTGCTGTTCAAACTGAGAATAGAGGAGTTGAAGCAGATCAAGTCCTCCATTGTGGCTGTGATGTGGTGGAGCTGTTGAACTCCCAGGAACCGACCCTGGGTCACATGCAGGAGTTCCAAGTAGCACCGAATAACGTCCTAATCAATTTTGTAGCTGCTCAGACAACGTCCTGATGACATCATTTTGTTAGCTGGGAACTTCACTTAAATGTATTTCTCTCTTTTTTTTCACAAAAGCCACGATGAAGAATCAATCAACAACCCCAATAATCCATTCTCTCTCATTCAGAACCACATTTTACAGGCTTTCTACCATTTCTTTTCCTTCAACAAATCCAGCAAGCTATTGTTTTAGCACTGATAGATAAAAATCTAACTAAATGAGTAAACTTCAACAAAGTTTGGCAACCATATAAAAGTCTAAAACTAAAAAAAAAAGCGAGTAGCCTCTAAACCTCTAAAGCAAAAGGGAATTGCTTTATTTATTCATTTTAAAAAATTGCCAACAGCATTCATGTGCATTTTACGCTGGAAAAAGATTGAAACTTTCCCGTGAGTATTAAATTATTACTTGAGAAGTCGCGCTCAGTGTGTGCGTGTGTGCGTGTGTGTGTGTGTGTTCTCTCTGCATGTGAGTGAGAGTGTGTAAGTAATAAATTTATGCTGAAATGCTCCCAGCGTTCCCGAATCCCCCGGAGGCATGGTGTTCCATCTCCTCTCACATAAACTGCGATGTAATTGATAGCTTATGAGAAGATTTTCGACACACCTGTTTTTAAGCCTAACATGTTTCTACATTTCCATTTCCACACGTCTGCAATTAGATATCTTTAATCCCAGGATGATCTTCTGACAGGCTCATTTATCATTCTGACAATCACAGAGCGGGAGACACAGAGAGCCATTTTCCTGCTGTCGGTGTGAGGACGGATCAAACATGCCACACAGGAAGTGCAAATCATTCACTCGCTGAAGACAAACAGAACTTTAAAGTGTTTTAGAAGAGAGATGAAGAGATGCTGCGGATAAAAAAAAAAAAGCACACGACTTTAAAGTCTGCACTACAGGTCGAGTTAATTTGATGTAGTTTATAAAGTGCTGATTATTGTCTTGTTATTGAGTGACACCTAAATCAGAGACAAAGCAAAGCTACAGATAATATGAGAGAGAGAGAGAGAGAGAGAGAGAAAGAGAGAGAGAGAGACATAAAAGAAAGAGCAAAATGAAAGTGTTAAAAATGCAGATTCTTCATACAAAATATTAGACAAAAGAAGAAGGAGTGAACCAAACAATGGAGGGCCTTAACAGTGTTCTCCCATTTGACCAAAGAGTCAAAGCTAAAAGCCAAAAAAAAAGGGAAACATCTAAAAAAAAATAAAATAAAAACAACAGCTATCCACCAGAAAGCACAGAAACCCAGATGACAAAAAAAGGCAACTGCAACAACACAACAAACCTCTCTGTAAAAAACCATTGATACATTCTAACAAACTAACGAAAACCGAAAAAGCTGTCAATGAATTTTCTTTCTGGGATCGCTGGGAATCAATTCTAGATCTACAGCATTTAAAATGGGGAAACCTGGAAATCATATTTTGTACAGCTTTATAAAACCCCTGAAAATTCTAATCTAAATCCAAATCAGACTACAGTCATAAGAAAACTTACCAGACTAGAATCAACAATAAAAATAATCAGTCCCCATTACAATCCAACAAACACAGTAGCCTCCAAACTCCACCCGGCCATATTGAAACTCTTCATCCTCATCCTACAAAGCAGACTTTACCCAGCTAGCTGGAGCAGAGGTCTCATTACCGCGATATACAAACCCGGTAACTGCAGAGGGATCTGTAGTAATCATGACAAATATACTCAATACGTAACCTACTAATAATACTTAATACTTACTACTAACCAATGTCCTTAATGTTATAGTATATGAAAACATGGGTGTGTCCTTAATGTTATAGTATATGAAAACATGGGTGTGTCCTTAATGTTATAGTATATGAAAACATGGGTGTGTCATTGATGTTATAGTATATGAAAACATGGGTGTGTCCTTAATGTTAT
>CM074924.1:2103375-2116788 GCA_037576815.1 Pangasius larnaudii | reverse complement strand
TACAGCATGGCCGCTCTCACCACTGTCTCTAAACCGTACAGCATGGCCGCTCTCACCAACAGCACTGTGATGTAAACAATTTTAAATTAAATGGATTACATCGCACGTTATAGGGACTAAATGAGAACATTTAAAACTAGATGATAAGACTTACAGTCTCAGTGTAAAATGTGTAATCATTGTAAACTTTTATAGTGTGTGTTTGTCTCAGCATCTGCTGTGTCTAGGACAAAAACAGAGAAAATCTCATTCTGAATCTCTAAATGTCTAAACCTCAGTTTGACTTCAACAGATCCTTTTGCATGTCATTACATAGTATACAATCTGTGTTTGTACATCATCGATGATAACCACCTCTCTAATTAAAGAGAAATAGTGTCTTTTATATTCTTTAACCCTTTACACACTGAATAAATTCATCCTGTAGGTGGCAGCAAAAGGACACGGTACATGTGCTACATTCCTGTATTATTGTCTACACCACTAACATACAGTAAAGATAAATCACATCCATATTTTAACATTTTATTTCCACCACAAGTCTTTATATTAAACTATTTAATGGCTGATTGAGGTGCTGCTTCTGTCACACTGATATTACATTTTTTTCAAATCTGTATGCAAAAGTAAAATACATTGTAAACACAGGTGAAGTTTTCTTCACGAGATCCCGTGTACGTGTTTTAGATCAGTTACTTGCATCATTATTAAAAGGTACAAAAAAAAAACATTATGTTATTTCCCAGTATGGGAATATGGTGAAAATATATCTACCAATAAGGTATACAGTCGCAAAGAGCCATTTCTTTATTTTTGTTTTATTCTTTATTCTAATCTGCCTTTTATTTTCCTCCTTGAAACTATGCGCCCTCTACAGGTGAGAACACCAATAAATAGGAAGGTGACCTGGTGGAGGTGTGGCTGACTGGGAGTGCACAGCTTTTTTGACCTTGGGACTTTGTTTGCGGCTTGGGCTTGTTTGGCTGTTCTACCTTGTCTCTGCTTTAAGCTATTTTTTGTTTACTTCAACAAGGAGCTGTAATATACAATTTTTACATTAATAAAAACACTTCCTTTTTTTGGCAAACCCCTCTTGGATCAATTTATTCGGAACCAAACACAAGCGTCAAAAATCCCCAGTCAACGCCAACGTGGCAAACAAAAGGGACTAATAGGACTATGGATAAATTGTCATAACAATCTGTTTAATGAAACGTATTGAAAATCATTGTACTAAATGTTGTGGTCAGATGTAGTCCAGTCCAGGTTCTCTGTGACGTGGTGATTCGTGCTGTTAAATAGTTTCTGGGCCGTCAGGAGACTCTTGTGTAGGTCACACAGGTCAAATCAGCAGTGTGTTGCAGCTCGACTTCCTGCAGAGAGACACACAGGAGCAGCAGAGAACTGTTTTATAACCTCATGTGGAGTTCAACTAATGATGCTTTACTTTAATAATGAGAAGAGTTTCTGATTCTGTTCACTAGGATTCATCAGGAGGGTTTGAGGTACCTTCTCGATCAAGTCTCTGCTGCTAACACACTTGTCTGAAAGAAAATTCAATCCACACAAAATTCTGTCATAATTGACCTAAACAGCATTCATACTGCTGGTTTCATTCATTCATTAGACACACACACACACACACACATTCATTAGACACACACATTCATCAGACACACACAAACACTCATTAGACACACACACACACTAATTAGACACACACACACACACACAGTTCTAGATACGGTTGATGTCACTTCCTGTTTTCGAAATGTTTTGCCAGGAGTTTCTTGGCTGTGTCGGCATCTTAACTATACAGATCAGATAATATCAACAAATCTTCAACTAAGGTGTGTTAAACAACATGTCTAACATTCAGCTTGTTCAGTGTGTCGAGTGCAGGATGTTAAGTCACACTTCCTCTGTCGTTAGTATAGCTTTATTTGTGATAAATGCATGTTAGATAGTTCTCTGACAGAGAAGATTGCAGCATTAGAGGTGCATATTCAGACACTAGAGAGGTTTAGTGAGAGTGAGAGCAGCATAGTTTCTGTAGGAGAAAGTCTGGATGCCTTAGGCAGAGTTAACAATCCCCCAACTCCGACATTTAGGGGCACCACTGGCACTAGTTAGGTCTATGCTGGGAGCCAGAGTGCTGGACATGACAGGTAATCTTAGGGTCTTAGGCAAGCACAGGTTTTCAAAGATAGTTATTAATGTAGGAGCTAATGATATTCGCCTTCATCAGTCAGATGTTACTAAGAGTAACATTGTAGAAGTGTATAAATTAGCGAAGGCGATGTCTGATGCAGTAATATGCTCTGGCCCCATCCCAGTGCGGCATGTCGATGTAGCTTACAGCAAGTTATGATCGCTGAACTGCTGGATGTCCAGGTGGTGCTCCGAAAAAAACAATGTCAGCTTTATAGATAATTGGAGTAGTTTTGAAGGCTAGGCTGGCCTGTAAGGGCGGTACGGTGTCCATCCCACTCGGGAAGGTGTTGTTCTCATTTCTTGTAGCATAGCACATAGTCTCAGAACAGGCCTAGTTAATCGGTGACAATCCAGAACCAAGGCCAGTGAGCAGACAAGCAGGCTAAACCGACCGTCTGCTAGCTGCACCCAGGTTCCACCATACTGAGACTGTGTCTGTTGCCTGAGCTAAACAAAAATGTAGAAATACTTGGAAAGTTTGTTTTAGTAACCTAATTAACATAAATTTGCGTAGTGTGGAAGAGCACAGCTAGGGCGAGAGAACAAAAGAGCCCCTAGTACCTCGCATGTCGAGGCCATAGAACCTGACTGAATGCATGTGACTTCATGAATTTTTTCAAGGGTAAAATGTCAGGCAAAAAATTCAGACTATTAATTTAAAACGTCTCCAGGTTACGTATGTAACCATGGTTTCCTGAGGGAACGAGACGATGCATCGAAACGCTATGGGAATGTCTTCAGCGATGGATGGGCGAGATGTCACGGGCGGGGTGACGTAGCGACCAGGAAGCTTAAAAGCGTGTGCGGTGGATACGGTGGCAGCTTCGAGAATGAAGCAAGCGCTCGCAGGGATGCCGGAAGTATGCATCTCGTTCCCTCTGGGAACCATGGTTACATACGTAACCTGGAGACGAACCAGAGTGGCTCGATTGTCATCACACTGCCTCCGCCAGCTTTCGTTCTTCCCATAGTGCATCCTGGTGCCATCTCTTCCCCAGGTAAACGATGCACACGCACCCGGCCTTCCACATGATGTAAAAGAAAATGTGATTTATCGGACCAGGCCACATTCTTCCATTGTTCCATGGTCCAGTTCTGATGCTCACCTGTCCATTGTAGGCACTTTTGACAGTGGATAGAGGTCAGCATGGGCACTCTGGCAGGTCTATGGTTACTTCAACATGCAAATTAAAGGTTAAAAAGCATTTTAAATACAGCTTAGCAGAACGATGTTAGGTCAGATCACTTTACTCCACACCCTTGTCTCTAAAATAGAGCACCGATAATTAAACACAGGTGTAGTTCATTCATTTAATCAGCCATTACTTTCTCCAAGACTCCATTCATGAAACCCTGCTGCCACACTATGCTAAGAAAAAAATACTCAACCTTGTTACTAATTTCAGGGGAACGTGCAGAGATACTGTAAAATGAGATGTTGTTGCCTGAAAGTGCTAACACATCCAGAACCTAAGAAAATCTAAGAATCTTTAAAAAAAATAATAATAATAAAATCTAAGAAAACATTGGATGAAAAACTAAAAAAACACTGTTGAAAAATTATAAGAAATAAACTTTAATTATTAAGAGTTGCAAAGGCGAAATTGCATCGCTTTCATGTTATCAACATCATAACGGAGTTAAATGCTGACATTTGAGAAGACTTGTAAATAGGGCTGCAGCTATCGATTATTTTAGTCATCGAGTATTCTACCGATTATTCCATCGATTATTCCATCGATTAATTGAGTAATCAGATAAGACATTTTTCTTTATTAAAGAGCAATACTAAATATACAAGATAAAATAAGATAGGTTTCTTAAAATAAACAACTAATTTGTTTCCTTTTTAGGAAAATGAAAATTTTTATTGATGAAATTGCAAACATTAATAACATTGAAAACTAAACCCATTTAGTGCATTTAATTGCCATATTACATTCAAAATGCAAATGCAAATATATAAATTAAAAAAAATAAAATAAAAAATAAAACAAATAAATAAAAATACAAAAATCTATTTCACATTACTTTAAAAAAAGGTAAACAGTACAACCAAAAACAAACAACCCGGCATAAATCAAAATAACAGTAATAAAAATAATAATAATAATACCTAAAAATTGCATTTATGTCGTCCAACTTAACTTTTAAGTTTCAGCCTAACTACAGCTCAAGCATGACACGTGCCTTTACTGTCTTCTTGGAAGGCTTTGTGTCTTTTGTAAGAGGCAAAAATCAGTGGACAGGAAGGTCACTTGGAACAAGAACAAGAGTCCATACACAAAATTTCTTAACAAATTTTCCTGCAACATGAAATTAGAGTTATTTGGAGAATAAACCCTCTTAAATATCTCTCTACGTACTGGTGTGTGTGTGTGTGAACACACTGTACGGAGTTTTCTTTCGGTTTTAGTTTGAAATGATCCCAAACTCTATAAACTTTCTGCCGTTTTCTTTGGCCTGAATCTTCTCCTCGCTCTTCACTGTTTTCTCGCCGTTCCTCCATTTTTCATTCTGCCGCGTCTTCTGTGTTTACATCACATGTCACAAGTAATAATGGTCCGTGGGGAAACACAGTGTTCCGTGTGTAGTTACAGTAAATGTATTCGAGTTACTCGAGTAATCGTTTGAGCCCTACTTGTAAAATAAAATTCAATATAGACTTTTTATCTTAAAAGTGTTATACATGCACATTATATGCTTTTTGAGAAAAGTCAGGTCAGCCACAGTACATACGGGCAATTTTTGCATATATGTCCACTAACTATGATGTCTTTTTTATGACTTAACATTACTTAACATTACTTTTTTATAACTGCCAAGAAATTGGGGCATTTATTCAGAGCCAGAGGAAATACGGTGCTGTGTTAGTGGCTAAACACTAAAATGTAATCCATTCGTATGGAGATTTAATACATCACCACCAGCAGGGGCGCTGTTTAACTCGGACAAGTTTAAATCCGACCCTATACACAAGAACAGATGAAAGGAGAATATGATCAAATAGTGCCAAATTTTCTCAAGCAACACATACAACAACCTGCATGTGATGTTCAGTCATAAATGATGCATGTCATGGTGATGCATGTCTGCTCTCTGGGGCTTTTATTTAAAAAAAATAAATAATAATAAATAAAAAACGCTATCACACAACTGTAGGCCTAAACATCCTAAAAAATATTTAATAATCATTTTAAAACATTCAGAGATAATTATGTTCCTATATCGACACCTGTTGTGTTTAAACTGAATCATTAATTAATTAAAGGTGTCCTATCTGAGCACTTTAACTGCCCTTGAGTCACGCTGAATTTTGAGACTTTGGGGGTGAAAAATAAGACAGAAACAACTGTTATCTCATTCAATATAAAATTCCTAAAATCAGCCTTTAGTCATGTTGTTGATTTTAATGCAAGCCCTGCTCTGTTCTAGTTATATGATGCTTTTCTCTTACCATTCATACCATCTCTAGTCAACAACTGTGGTGTTTATCTGAGAGTTTTAAATGGCTTGTTTTTATAGTGATCCTATCTAATACACTGTACACTATACTACTGTATATACTACTATATTAAGTTAGACAAATTTGGGATTTTATTACAGTGGAGGGCAAAACAACCTGATAGACATTCAGAACTTAACAGGTGGGTGCTAATACTTTTTTATTTTGGTTTTGAGTGAATCTGTGTATTTATTTAATGCAACACCTGTGTGACTGGGCGGTACGGTATGGTACCTAAACTAAAGAAGTAATTAAAAAAAAAAGCTGATTACCGACTACGCCACTATGGGAATTTCACCCACAGAATTTACCCAATACAGTAAATATTGTAAATATACAATACAACACAATACAGTAACACAATATAGCTTCACTTAAAGAGGTATACACCTAAACATCACATCTCTATTGATCATGGCTTTTTATAGTCGTGGTGCACGCGCTTAACTCAGAGTCAACCTACTTAGAATTGACTGAACTAACTCATTTCAGCTGTTCTGTAACCGAGTTGGTTGAACCTCCTTTCTGAAACGGGCCCCTGAACACACATTACACTAAAGACAATTTCACAGAGCTGCGGCCTCAACTACGGGGCAGACTGGGCAAAAATTGTTCTCCCTATTCACACCCCACACACACACACACACACACACACACACACACACCCCAAATACACAAAATTAGCACACAAAATAGTAGCCCTGTTGCAGATAACAATATAATAGTGTTCTAAGTTGACCATACAAAGAAAGAAACAACTGAACTGTTGAACTAAATGACGGCTGATTGGGTCAAACACTAAACCGGCAGTAATGTTATCACCCACTTTTCAAACAATGAAGCCAATCTGGAAGAGCAGACAACAAAATGTGCCAGAGCAGTCACAGCAGCTTCCAACAACCACAGGCCAGGAAATGAAGCGATATCTGGGGAAATGACGCATACCTGAACTATATATATATATAATGATAATATTACTGATGATGTCACGAGTGTCACAGTAACAACTATCCCAACGCAGCAACTCGGGCAGATAGGCTTTAGGCCACCATGCCACACCTATATCATTCTGTTTATTATTATTATTATTATTATTATTATTATTATTATTATTATTATTATTATTTACTTTCTGTCTTTTTTTTAGTCTATTTAAATTAACAAAGAATAAAATATAGCACTTGAGGTTCTGGAGAAAGATTATACAGTTGATCAACAAGACAAACTGAAACTATTCAGACTTTTAATGTTAATCTGGATTTTTTTCCTCACTTGGTTGCTTAGTTTTAATTTAATTTAATTTTAAATTACAAGTACAGCACTATATTATGGCTAAATGTCTTTTATATTCGTGGTTTAAATGAAAAGGTTTAGTTGCTGGACCAAGGCCAGGTAGATATAAAAGATCTCAGCCATCAACACAATGGACTCTTCTCTCTGTTGCAGTCAGAGACACACTTCCTCTCCCTGAAGGCCAACACAGAGAGAATGAGGAGGAGTTTCTTCCCACAGGCCATTCTGTCCCTCAGCCAGGACTGGAGCTTCGACTAGAGCTTGGACAGAGTTTACACAACACCTACGCCACCTCCATCCTGTTAATAAGCCTGTATTACCCCGTATTTATAAATATTTATTACATATGTTAGCAAGTTCACTGCAACCAGTTCGAAGTTGCACAGCATTGTATTACACATAAACTGCACATATCTAAACTTCATAACATATTCCATACTATTGCTGCCATTTGAGATCTTTTATATCTCATATTACATTATTTTTTCCTTTCCTACTACTGTACAATTAAATTCTGGTTTATTCTATTTTTATGCCATGGACAGTCATAAAAGAGTATCTCATTGCATGTTGTACAGTGTACCATGTTGTGTGTGTGACCAATAAAATTTGAATCTGAATTTGAATATATTCTCCTCTCAGATAATCAGATCTTTGTGTCGGGGCTAAATATTTTAAAACTGAAAATAATTAAAAATCTATATTGGATTGATTGTAGATGATGTAAATGATGAATGAGTTCATATCAATGCAGTGTGGATGATAAAAATGTTTCAGATAGGAAGTCATTTCCCAAATACCTTACTAAGAGACATTTTAATGAAAAAAAGAATAGAGAATAGAGATGAATAACCTATTCTTACATAAAAATATGAGTCAGAACCTGAGCAGTGTGTATTTGCAACACTAAAAGGATTTATAAGACTTGTACACTTTCTGTCATGGTTAATGGGTTCACTGACCTCTTCTGGCCGTTTTGTGTACTACCGCTAATTAGTTCATTAGTTTCAGCTGGCACTAATTTACTGCCTTATTCAAGCCTCTGCGTTTGTCCTGTCTTTGTCAGTTAATTGTTTTTCATGTCTGTGTTCTGTGTTGCTCCTGCAGTCGTTCTGTTTCCCGGTTCCCTGTGCTCTGGTGGATTACTGTCGTCTACCTGGATCATTGGACTATTTATTCCCCGTTGCAGCCTAGCGCTACCAAAAGCACCTGCCACCACTGCACCCATGTTTTTTCACCCACAGTACTGTCTGTTTGTTTTTTTCCCCACTCATTAAAGGAAGCTTTGAACTCGCACTTGAATCCGTCTTGTATTCCGTGACAGAACGAACTGACCTTATCTATGGATTCAGCGATTGCCTCAGTCGTCAGCGGATTCCTGTCTAACATGGCCGCGCATCTAGACAGACAGGAAGAGCAGATGGTCGCTACGGGTCGTGCGGTGCAAGCTTTGGTAGCGCAGGTGTCCGAGCTCACTGCCCAGATTCAACATCTGAGAACCGAGCCGGCAACATCACCCACTGCGCCAGCTCCTCAGCGTTTACCCCCTCAATTGCCGTTCACAACTCTACCCAAGCCACGTCTACCACCTCCCAATTGGAACAAGGAGGTGCAGTGGGATATGTTCCTCCATGGGTTGGCAGACCGCATCCAGAAGGAGATCTTCATGTTGGAACTTCCCACGACCCTGGATGGGCTTGTCGCACTTGCCATTCAGGTGGATTCACTCCTACAGCAGCAGGAACAACGGCAGCTACGACGCGCAGTTCCGATAGCCTCGGATCTCCTTGCTCCCTTCTACAGCGATGCGGTCAGCCCAGCACACGATCCGGAGCCCATGCAGGTGGGTAGAGCTCGGCTATCCTGGGAGAAGAAGGATCACCGTTGGACGAGAGGTTTGTGCTTATAATGCAAAGTGGCAGTAGGAGGTTACTGTCGGATGGGATGTCTGCGGGCAAAACCTCTTTCACCACTCTCCTCCCTGTTCAGCTGCAATGGGGAAGCACTCTTCATCCCGGTCAAGCCCTCTTGGACTCTGGAGCTGAAGGTAACTTCATGGACTATCAATTCGCTCAACAACTTCACCTTCCTGTATCGATGCTTAACCGGCCCATTTCCATCAGTGCTCTCAATGGCCAAACTCTCTCCACTATCACTCACACCACCGCTCCATTAATCCTCATCACATCGGGGAATCACGTTGAGGAAATACGCTTCCTACTCGCTCCCCGCTCGCCCCAGTGGTCCTTGGTCACCCCTGGCTCACACTCCATAACCCTTATATTGATTGGCATTCCAATACAGTCTTATCGTGGAGCGAACATTGTCATGCTAATTGTCTTGCGTTTGGATGTTCATCCATGTCTATTTCTGTTTTCCAGAAGGAGTGGGTGGATCTGTCTAACGTGCCTAAGGAGTACATGGACCTGAAGGAAGTGTTCAGTAAGTCTTGGGCTGCTTCTCTCCCACCGCACCGTTCCTATGACTGTGCCATAGATTTATTGCCAGGTAAGACTCCGCCTAAAGGCAAGCTTTACTTGCTTTCTGCCCGAGAGAGGGAGGCCATGGAGAAATATATTTCTGATTCTTTGGCAGCCGGACTCATCCGTCATTCCTCTTCCCCCGCAGTTGCCAGGTTCTTTTTTTGTGGAAAAAAGGACGGATCTCTGTGGCCGTGTATTGATTATCGGGGACTGAACAGCATCACGGTAAGGAATACTTATCCCTTGCCGCTGATGTCTTCAGCTTTCGAGTGGCTGCAGGGGTCATCTTTTTTCACTAAACTGGACCTGTGCAACGCCTATCATCTGGTTCTCATAAGGGAGGGGGATAAGTGGAAAACCGCCTTTAATACCCCCCAGGGTATTTCGAATACTGGGTCATGCCGTTCGGCCTTTCTAACGCTCTGGCTTTTTTCCAGGCACTCGTGAATGATGTGCTGAGAGACATGGTTGATCAGTTCATATATGTCTATCTGGAAGACATATTGTTTTTTTCCCTCCTCTCTCCAGGAACATGTTCAGCACGTCAGGCGAGTGCTCCTTCAGCTGCTCGAGAATGGGCTTTTTATCAAGGCGGAGAAATGCGTTTTTCATGCACAGTCAGTCCCGTTTTTGGGGTTCATTGTTTTGTCCGAGGGGGTGCGCATGGATCCCGACAAAATCAAGGCTGTGGTGGATTGGCCAACTCCTGACTCCCGCAAGGCCCTGCAGAGGTTTCTGGGGTTCGGCAATTTTTACCGGCGTTTTATTCGCAACTTGTCTAGCGCAGCCCACACTGCATTTTCTAACCTTAAGAGCTGCTTTGTTTCGGCCCCTATTCTCATTGCCCCCGACCCTTCATGTCAGTTTGTGGTGGAGGTCGACGCTTTGGAGGTGGGGGTTGGCGTGGTTCTATACCAGCGCTCCTCCGCGGATGACAAGATGCATCTGTGCACCTTTTTTTCTCATCGTTTGTCCCTCGTCAAACAGAATTATGACATTGATAATAGAGAGTTGCTGCCGATTAAGTTAGCCTTGGAGGAGTGGCGTCATTGGTTGGAAGGCTCGGGGGTGCCTTTTTTAAAGGAAGCTTTGAACTCACACTTGAATCCGTCTTGTATTCCATCGCACTTTCCTGTTCAATCCTACAGGCCTTTCTCTGTACTATACTGAGATCTCTGTGTCACTGTGTGTTTGTGTTTCAGATCATCATAATCACGAGCCAGGTTACTCATCTGAGCATCCTGATCCCGAGCAGCCTGCAGGATCTGGACTCTTCTGGATTACTGTGTGTATGTTAAGTGGCTGTTCTTATAAACGTTATCTGCATGTGTGTGTTCTGTTCCAGGAACTAAGGTGAGAACTTTAACCCAATTCACAATCACTATGTAGATCCATTATCACTTATTTATGATCATTGTGTGTATTTGTGGATTGAATTCTCTTTTCTTTCAGACAAGTGTGTTAGCAGCAGTGGCTCAAATGAGAGGGTAGCTCAAACACTCCTGATTAAGCCTAGTTAACAGAAACTAATGAGCTCCATTATTAGTTAAACTGCACTGCTACAAGCTGGTTTAAGTCTAATTACAACATTTATTAACCAACCACACACAGATCAAATGCCAATGAAAATGAGCATATCTATATATCTATATATAATATAATGTAAATATTTATAGCCAATGATAAAATGTATCAGTATTTGTGTATAAACAGTTATATATGAGCTCAGTTATCAGTAAATAAGTTTCATGGTGGTAGAGGATGATATAGTCCTCTGATGATATAGTGGGAAGTTTTAGTTTCAAACTATGTTTTTAGTTTCATGACTCTGACTGTTGAGCAAAAAATCACTGCACTGTAACACCTCCTCCATCTCCTGAGATGGGCTAGTACCATCAGCGATCAGCCACGAAAGGAAAGCTTAATAAAGTGATGGCTGTGAACAAAGATCCCGAACACTTCCAGCCACTTATTTAGAGTGCAACCACCTGCCTAATACTGTGTAGGTCCCCCTTGTGCTACCAAAACAGCTCTGACCTATCGAGACATGGACTCCACAAGACATCTGAAGGTGTGCTGTGGTATCTGGCACCAAGATCTTAGCAGCAGATCCTTTAAGTCCTGTAAGTTACGAGGTGGGGCACGCCTGTTTGATCAAAAGGCACAGGCTCTTTTTTGGTATCTTGAATAGTGCAGTCTACAACAGGAGGCAGAACGCTCTCTTACAAAGCCCCACAGTTATGGAACAGACTTCCAGTTAGTGTTCTGGATTCAGACACAGTATCAGTGTTTAAGTCTAGGCTGAAAATATATTTGTTTAGTCAAGGCTTTTGCCACCAAAGGCAGTGAAATAAGAATCAGCATAAACACAGACAAATCAGACAGGACAAGCCAAGAACTGTTAGGAGGTGTGATTTGTTTAATGCTCTTAGTAATACTGACTCTTTCTCCTGATATTGTGGTGTTTCCGTATCACAGCTTCATGTGGGCTTCATTCAGAAATGTTCTCATGTACCTCGCAGTTGTCTGCTTATTGACATTGACACACTGAAAGCTTCCTTGTTTCTTCTTTCTTGGTCCTAAATAAGTCTATTCTATAAGTCTCTGTACTCAGGAATATCACGGTGAGGTTTCCTCAATGTGAGAAGAGAAAAGACATTATGAGGGAAATGATGAAGATCAGCAGGTGAGGGCAATTTATTCCAGCTTCACCTGGAGACAAACAAACTATTTATTCTAAACATTATTGAATAAAATCTTAAATGGTGTCTTAGTAGAACTGTGATAAATGTTTTAGGTGATAAAATGTCACAGATAAATGCCGACCCTCACTATTTATAATTATTTAAATTTGGTTTGATATTTACTTGCTTGAGAGAGTTGATGTTTCCTCTTCCTCTCTTCAGGTTTTTCTTTGGAGGAAAAAGAAGAACTTTAGAAATATTCTATTGTTCACTTTTCTCTTCTCTACAGTTATAAATATCTTTACTTCATAATTGCAGGAGCATTGAAAGTCCTACAAATAATATAGTCCTGTGTTTCTCCCAGTGCTATCCTGCATTTTCATTCTGTTTTATATAATTCTCTTCATTTTCATTTTTTCTGTCCATCTGAACCCTATAAATCCTGACACATAAAACGTTCAAAAATCAAAACTATAATTGATCCCAGTGTGTAATAAAAATCATTTGCAAAGTTGATATTTTTGTTGTCATATTTGATGTCAGTTTTTTTAAAACAGCTGTTTTTTTCCCCACAGCACAACTGAAAGTACTGAAATTAGTAGGCTAGAGCAATAGATTATCAGTAAAGTTATTTTAGTTTATACTACAATCAACCACAAAAATGCATTTCTATCTAAAATCTGAGTCAACACATCCAGGACAGTGAACCTTTCTGGCATCTAAAACAAACAATAATAAATTACACTTATAAGATCTAATACTATTGTTTTAATTATAAAATAATGAATATTGTGTTTATACATTTCTGTTTAAATATGCATAATAAATACTGCATTTATTGAGGCTATGTATAATCAATTTATTAATAAATACACATCATTCATTTACAAAAAATAAAAATAAAAAATAAGACTGATTTTACAGAGTTAGCACTCTTTCACTGGAAAATGAGTATGTGTCAGTCACATGCAGGCAGCCATTTTAAAAGATATAAAAGTGACATATTTGGATTTCACTGAAGAGCCACTAGAGGACACCAAACAAATGCTAACGAGTAAACAACAATCTTTAGCATTCTCAGTTGCACAGATCTTCTTCTTCTTCTTCTTTCAGCTTTTCCCTTCAGGGGTCGCCACAGCGAATCATCACTCTCCACCTATCCCTATGTTCTGCATCCTCAACACTTGCACCCACTAGCTTCATATCCTCATTTATTACCTCCATATACCTCCTC
>CM074924.1:2088251-2103275 GCA_037576815.1 Pangasius larnaudii | reverse complement strand
CCACGAGTGTGTTTATCACAGTCCACGAGTGTGTTTATCACAGTCCATGAGAGTGTTTATCACATGCCACGAGTGTGTTTATCACATCACATGCCACGAGTGTGTTTATCACATCACACGCCACGAGTGTGTTTATCACATCACACGCCACGGGTGTGTTTATCACAGTCCACGAGTGTGTTTGTTACATGCCATGTCACATTGCCTCCATGATGTGAGGATGAGTATACATACAGAGAGAAAGAGACAGAGACAGAGAGAGAATGAGACAGAGTGTGAAATTGAGAGACAGACAGAGAAAAGGAGAGTAAGACAGATGAGAGAAAGTGAGACAATGAGAGCGAGAGTGAGACAGAGAGAGATTCAGACACTGTGGGTGCCCAAAATATAGAAAAAATGCTTCCTCCTCAAGTTATTGTAATTATAATTAAATCAAATTCTCTAATTCTAAATTGAATCTAACTCTAATTCTAAACGGATCCTAATTGCAGAATTTTAATTTCATCCTAATTACGTAATTCTAAACTGATTTTACTGGTGCAGTTCTAAATTGGTTCTAATTATATCACTGTAATCTGATCATAATTTGGGCCACAATGCAAGCAGACATCATTAAGGACCGAAGTAGCTTAAATGCAACTGCCGCTGCGGATAAAAAGTGGCACGACTGTACGTTCTGATCAATTCACGCCTGACATGTCGTCTCATTCCTGGTCTCGGGTCCGGATTCGGGTGATTACATCATCGTTATTTAACGGCGGAACATGGGCCAGATGAAAACATTGAGCGTAAGGCGATAAAATGTTGAACAGAAGCAGACCTGCCATATGCACTGCCATCATAATGACAAATACAAAAGCACATGAGACAGAAAACACATGTACTGGAAGTTCTGTCAGACTCCTTCTAGCACTAAAATATCAACAGCTGATTGCACTGCATTATGGACATGAGACGCGCCGATTCGATTGGATGTTTCCGAAGCATTTCTAAACACACTCCTTTATAGCACGTTTAGTCTAATTCTATTGAACCACTCTTCACTGACTCTCACCAAAATACTGTTTACTCAGATATATATAACAGCACGGTATTATGCCTTATTTTCACACTAGCTTTCTGATTGCATTAGCCCTGAGACAGTTACAGGGAACGACAGCTGGAATTTCTCTTTCTATTCTCTGATCCCACGTTCTTTACCTTTTTTTTTTTCACTCGGATTTGAAAAGCAGGAAGGAATTTAGTCACCGTGTCTCAGTATGACAGCCGAGGAGCTGCTTTCAACCACCTCAGCTGAGAAATATAACTTAAATTAGAAAATATGTTCTGTTACGTGTGTGTGTGTGTGTGTGTGTGTGTGTGTTAGATACTTAGGGAATGCTTTGTTTTTCCAGCATTTGCTTTGTTTTTCTTTTAACAGTTGTATTTATGTTTGTGTCCTCCATCAGGTCCCGTGTACACGGAGATGATAAACAACCTCCTACGTCCGCTGATGGACACTCCAGAGTGTCGTGTGATCCGTCACAACGTGTTCCATGCCTTACCCAACACGGCTAACACGCTAATCGGCCGAGCTGCTCACATCGCTGTGCTCGACTCCGAGCTCTTCCTTGAGAAGTTTCTGCTCGTCGCCGGTCTTGAGTACTTCAAGTAGCCAATTAGACCGCAGGTTTCAGGGCTATGCTACATTGACTGGCCAGTCAGGAAGTTCCCAGCGCCCTTTGCTATGTCAACCAGCCAATCAGAAAGGTTCCTGGCTGCAGCAGTTTCACAGACTTTTATAATAAGGAGAAACATCCATCAGGTTACATCAGGGCTTGTCTTCTTTAAATAGCCAATCAGATTGCACCTCGATCTGGGCCAAATCAAGCCAAATTAAATTAAGCTTAACATTTACCACCCAGTGGCCACTTTAATAAAGAATAGATCAAACACAGTAAGTGACAACTGACCAATCAGATTTGGCTGGAAGCAGGGGTTGCGGCAATCGCATAAATCATAATAGCTAATCGGAACAGAGCCCTTGACCACATCCACTGACCAATCAGAATATCCCCAGGTTATAGGACATTGTAAATCGCACCTCAGAAGCCATCTACCATCAGTTGGTCACTCAGATTGAACCCAACAGGTGGCAGCCAACCAGTCAGAGAGAAAATATGCATTTCTTAATTGGCCGACCAGGTCATATCTCATTGGCCAATAAATATATTAGCTTTACCACAACAGGTAGCATCCAAGCAATCAGATAAACTGATAAACAGGTTTCATCAGGGCTCATCTGCTTTAACTGGCCAATTAGACTGTAGCTTAAAGCCCTTTCTAAAATAACCAAATCATACAAGACCTTAAGGGGAGCAGATGATTGATCAGACTGTACCGTAGAGATAACGAGCCAATCATATTTAGACTATTTAAAATGACTTAAAAGCAGCCAGTAAGGATGAGTAGGGTGGAAAGATTCACATGTTATACATATATAAACAATGTATGCATATATGTATATATATGAATGTACAGTAATTATATAGCGAGAACTATTTAGAGATATAAAGATAATATATTGGTGTCCCGAGTGAGTTTCAAGGGGACGTTGTGATAAAACACTAACAGAGTATTCTGTTGTAAACAGTGTCATTTATGTTCCATTTGAATGTACGTGCTACTGACCGACATGTCCAAACCGTCTAAATGTATTTACCATAAAATAACGGAGGTATTTTCTCATCACTGTCCATAAAAAAGTAAAAGCCACTTGTCTGTCACTACTTACTGAATGAAGACGTGTGTAATTTCTGTAAGTAGGACATGTTTCTGAATCAGTATTTCTTTTAGCCAATCATTGCCATCTGATGTCATCAGTGTGCCTGAGCCATTGGAGGAAAATTCCCTCCGAAACGCAATATTCGGTTTATAAGATAGGAAAGCGACTCTGTATCCTGTGTTGTGTAGTTTATTTGTTGGAAATATTGAAACATTATCTACATTTCTTTTGCTAAGGAAAAACTTGTACAAGCTAATGCACTGCAGATGGATTTTGCTCTATTCTGTTGTTCTGTCGTACAAATGAAGTCATTTGAAAAGCTCTGAACGTTAACCCCACTCATAACCCCTAATCTTGAAACTTATATAATTTGAGTCATGCAAGTTGTAAACCATTTGCACATGTGATTTATCAACAGTCAACCTAAGAGTTTAAACCCAAACAGACGAGTGCTGCAGGAAGGTGTCCTAAAACCCGGAAATGAGTCAGCGTTTTTTTTTTTTTTTTTGCACTTCCGGTTCCATCGTCCCGAAGTCAGTGCGTTTTTTTTTTTTTTTTTTCTTTTGGAATGGGTTTTGGGTTAAATGCCTGAAATAAAGTATATGGTCAACACAAGCTCAAGATAATTTCACGTTTTATTCCATGACATCATTTACACCAGTAATATCCCACTGGTGATTTTTTTAAGCTTTTACGTGTCTTGAGAAAGGCAGTTGCTAACAAGTGGCTAAATGGGACTACAGAGGTTGCCTCGGACTTTAAACGCCATCACCGCGAACAGGAAAACATCTTTATACCACAAAGAAAAACTATCCAAAAGAGATGCCTGCATAAGCAAATGGACTTTTCTCCAAAATAATGCAACATGGACACATTCCCAGAAAAAGCTAGGGGGCGGATTCATCCAGAAAAAAGAGCCCAGTGGATCCTTATCAGGGATCCTGTTTTTAAAGAAAGATTGAAAGATTGCTTGGTGGTGGTGGCACTGACGCTATGCGACTGTGGTGTAGTTCGTTTATAGCCTAACTTTAGCTTTTTACTTCTGTATTTAGGCTTCGAAATTCTTAAAAGTTGTGTTCATTTGTGAACAAAACGTGTAAGAATCATAAACTTTTGTTGGTCACAGAGCTTATTTTCTGCAATAATCCAAAAGCCAAAGGAAAAAACATTATTGGCTTTTTGTCGAGGGAAACAGGGTGATGCTAACTTCCGGGTCGGCCTATAAAAATACCTTATCCCTGCCGCACTGTATCCCAGGCAGCTAGGAATAATTAACAGCTAAATAACCAGCTACAAAACTAATCATGCATGCTGTGTAGCACACCAGGTATTAGCATTGGATGACTAGCATTTAGTGACAGAACCTAGTGCTCCATATGTTGGCTAATGTTCCTTGTCTAGCTTCCCAATCTGCACGCCACGACACATTTATTTATTGCGACCCAGAGTATTTTGTCTGTATTTTATAGTCAGTTAGTCATCATCACGTTCATGGCTTAACTAACTAGCTACGTACTGTTCAACTAGCAAAACCGATGCTAATTGAGGTATATTCATAGGAAGGTTTTGAAAGATTAAGGTTATAATCATTTTAGCTTTTGTAAACTACAGATAATCTACACAATACAGGTACACAGTAGCGTTCCTGATGAGTCTGAAGGGAATATTTCTCAAAGAGGCGCACACTAATGATGAGAACTTCCAGTGAGTCAAAAGCTGAGTCGACTTTTTTGTCTCTGAAATGGCTCATTGACAAAGTTTGCGATATTTTGACTAGTGAAAACTTTTTTTTTTTAAACAAATGACAACAGAAGTCACATGTTTTGGTGCTATATCTAAACGTAATGGCTGCAAACTCATGACACTCATTCAACACTCATTAAACTAAGAAAAAGCTAAAGATGAGCGAATTTATGCTAATAACCAGCTCAGACGTTCAAAAGCGGTTTCCATGGAAACAGTTTGATCACTAACGTATACTGATGACATCAGACGGTGACCTGTAAATCCAGGAACATATCTCCCCTTCAGGAAACCCCATTAAGCACCAGGGTCCTTATCCATCTTTAAGTGTGCTTATAAATTTGTTTATTCAGTAGGTTATGTGTTAAAAAGAAGCAAATATTTTCATATACAGTATATATTTTTTTTCTCATCATAAAGCAGGTCAAAAGATCAGTGCTACTTGTGCAGTATATCATGTGTATTCAGTAAACGTCCACGTATGTGTCAAGTTCTCAGAAATCAGAGTAAAGTTAACAGTATGCCTTAATCTTTTTTAAAAAATGTTTATTTATCATTATTTAGTCCAGTGTTATGGTCTCCATTTTGATTTTTATATTACTTTTGTATCACTTATTGCTCCCACCTCACGCCATTGTCGTCCCCCATCATATACTGTGTGTATTTATATATTTCATTTGTCATTGTTTTGTCTAGATATCTATCAATAATCAACCACAACACCCTAATGAGTACTTAAGTTCTTTTCAAATCACAGATGTTTACACTGAACAATAATGGGTGCCAATCAGAACTTCGCAGAACTTCTCTCAGCAATTTTTGCAGATTTCTTGCAAATAAAGCCACACGAGGAGCTCATTTATTACTTTTCATATGAGTTTGCTTTGGTATATTGCGAGACTGAGTTGAAGAATTGATATAGAATTTAAAATAAGTAAAACGTTCTTTTCTTTAGTATCAGCACTTTTGGCTGTAATCAGAGTGGATGACATAAATCCAGAGGTTATTCAGTATTTATGCTGGGAAAGTTCGAGGTATTCAGAGTCGGGTTATGTACGACCTTAAGCCAATAACCTTCTTGTGCCATTCAGATTATGGAAATTTCCTGTGTGTAATTCATTCATGCATTGAAATAAATCTAATAGGACTCTAGTACATTGCCAATATACCGTATTGCTGCATGAATAGTCCTAGTTGGAATTATCACATTAATCACAGCAAATTTGGTTTAATTGAACACTATGGCTTCCACACTCATTATTCAACAGCTTATAAAATATATCGTGTGCCAACAGTTAATTGTGTGCACAACTTAATGAAGCCATAATACAGTACACTAAATGGAGGTCATGAAATCATAATGTGTGCGTGGGCTGTAATCAATTTTTGAGCTGTTGAATTGTGAAAGTTTTGACATGCCCTCCTGTAACTCAACTCAAATGCATACGGCCCTTTGTTTTGAGTGCATTTGTGATGTACATTTGATGCCCAGATTAACAATTTCTGTTTTCACACCTGATCATGCTAGCTACAATCCCCATCCATTTAGCACTGGATGACTATATATAACACTGGCTAATGCCTGTCTAACACCTTTGTCTGGGTGTTATGGTAATTTAAGTTTTAATTTCTATTTATACTCATCCTAATTGAGTTACTAGTGTCATGCTACTTGCCCCAAATTGTTCATTTGGACTAATCACAAACTGCTAACTAAACAAATCCTCGTGGTGCTTTGATGCTATCCTGACTTGATGTTTCATTCTTGATGGTCTATATCAAGTGTGCAAGTGTGTTGGCCAAACTAATCATGCTTATACCATTCCCTGTGGCACAGCAGGTATTAGCATTGGAAGTCTTGCCTCTAGATACAAAACATTGTGCTCCAAATGTTGGCTAGCATTCCAATCTCCAGCAATGGTACTATTTGCCCCAAATTACAAACAGCTGACAAAATCCTTCATGGTGATTTGATGCTATCCTGACTTGATGCTTCATTCTTTAATGGTCTATATTAAGTGTGTGAGTGTGTGTGTGTGTGTGAGAAAACGCAATGTGAACATGATCGCATTAATCGTTTAAAGATATGTGCTTTATAATGATGAGATTTGTTGCCTCTCGTCAGGTTTTCTCTCTTAAATGATAATATTTAGGAGAATTAGCAATGATTAAAGGCAGTTTTCAGTATCTAACTGTACACACTATACTACTCGTACTTGCTACGATTCGCTGTAGCGTTAGCATTTGATGAATAGCATCTAGAAAACAGAACCTAGTGATCCAGATGTTGGCTAATGCTACAGGAGACCCAGTGTTGTGCATAGCATCCATGTTTTTTCCAGACATCACTTTATCTCTGTGTTCATGCCCATGCCTCGTCCGTGTATTTATTTACTTATTCATTTTTAGATCAGAACATATATAACTCACATAGGCTTTGTTTATGTTTCACATCCTCTGACTGAATGATATGCCATTCGCTGTCATTTTATTTAGCCACTTTTCATCCCATCCCCACGCTCTTCTCTTCTCTCCTCCTGTCCTCTACACGTCGTCCTTGTCCACGGTGTCATTCTGTCCTGACGCGTCCCGCTGAGCCTCTTTGTGTTTGTGTTTGTATGAGCTGACACTAATTGTTTGGTAAACACGCCGCCGGTGTGATTGAAGGTAATTGAATTCCTCTTTAGACTATTCGAGGCTGACAGAGGTCACATGGGAGGTCACATGACTTCGCTGAGCGAGGAGATAGTGCTGCGCTTGACTAAAACGTGTAAAAATGAATTTCCGGCAACTTGGAAAATCAGGAAGGTGTCCTCGAGACACCAGCATGTAATGTCATAATCAACATGGCCACTCACACCGTCAACAAAAAATAAAGTTCCACGTCTCCGCTGATGTACGGCGCGAGCAGCCATCTTGGTATGACATCATATGTCCATATTTTTCACGAAAATAGTGTATAAGAGAAAACAATAAGAGTTATGTTTTAATTCCCAGAATCCATTACGGTACTTAGTACCTCAGTGTGTGTGTGTGTGTGTGTGTGTGTGTGTGTGTGTGTGTTTGTCTGTCTGTGAGAGACTGAGAGAAATTAACACAGCTAAAGGAAAGACAGAAAGAGAGCCATGGAGAGAGAATATATATATATATATATAATGTGTGTGTGTGTGTGTGTGTGTCTTTGTGTGTGTTTGTATCCTCACAGGCAGCTATGTTTCATGATACCATGGCACTGTTGTTAATCTTTTAGCAGACATCTTATTTGTGTGTGTGTATGAGTGTGTGAGTGTGTGTGTGTGTGTGTGTGTGTGTGTGTGTGCGCGTACTCACTGTGAGAATGGGTTTCTCTGATCTACTGAGCTGTGATCATTTACATCACCCATGTGTGCCAATCACAGTGCAGTATTTTCCCAGTAGCTTTCACCCAAGTGTATAAATATAAATACTACATACATATATATATATATATATATATATATTCAGTATATGTATTACATTATATACAATTGAACAATATGAAATAAATCGTATTCTTATTTTAAACTCTGGCTTCCTGACATTTCTCTTAGCAGCTTCCTGTTCTGTACTGCTGCTGGCTCCTTTAACATCCCTGTACTTTTTTTTTTTTTTTTTTGATAAAATCCTCCAGCAGATGTACATGTAAACACCAGCATTACGTTCCAGATGGCTCGAGTAAATTCTTAAAATTCCGCCTGGGTTAATAAGTAAGGAATAAACCACTCAGTCTTATAAGAAGACGGGGTGGTGTGATGTTGAAAGTTGATGCTTTTCCAATACCAGCATATCCCAAAGCGTTTTATTCCTCATATACCACAGTATTTTACAGTTAGAATTCTTATTTATCAAAGAACACGTTGTGCTTCTTATCTGTTTACATTTAATACTGTGGCATGTCATACAGCTATAAATGGTACGTTGTAGCAGCTATAAACAGTCGTTCCCTCACCAGCCTCTGTCTTTTTTCTCTCTCTCTCTCTCTCGAAGGTTAGTAAGACAAAAAAAAAAAAACACAGATTGTCACGTTATAGAGAAACCACAAAGCGTAAACTCCTCTGTCCTGAAAAGTTACGGCTTTACCTCTGACTGCGAAAAAGCACTGACACTGGAGACTCCTTTCATAAATGTTAAATAAACTTCTCCTCACATACTCTAAGACTTCGCCATTTTGAATCCATGTGAATGAGCTGTTACTATAGAAACGATAACGTATCAGAACGAGCGCGTTGACATAAACCTGTGATTTGCAGCTGCACTACTGTCAGGGCTGCTGTTATAGAAAACTAATCAACACCTCCTGACCAATCACAATCCAGAATTCAGCAGCGCTGTGCGATAATGCACTAAAACTACAAGACCACAGGTTTTAAAATAACCTACTTACCCATTTTTTTCGATGAAAGGCTTTGTTTAATATTCTTGCACTGGCCGCAAGTCGTTTCCCAGAATTCACTGCTATAAGGTAAGACAACATGGCTGAAACTAGATCACATGATCACATTCACCAGCTCTAACTGATCTCACCTGCTGCTCATTACACACACTCCATAAATAACTCTGACTGTGGTTCAGGTTTTGAAACTGTCTATGCTGTTACTTTGCTCTCTTGGTTTTGCCTGGTTTTGCTTGTTTTTGCTTGTTGTTTGCTGATCACCTGACCATGTTTTTTTTTTTTTTTTTTACATTGACTGTGAATTGTTCACTTGTTTTGTTTTAAGAAACATCTACCTGGACCTTCATCCATCTCTGCCACCTGCCTGACAGAATGATATCCAGGAGTGTGCCATGATGGTAGTTAGATCATAATTGGCATAAGACAGTGTCCCTAATATAAGATCGAATAAAAGAAATTATACAGCCACAGAAAATGTCAGTTAGCCAATATATAATGATAGCTGATGGCAGTGTTTCCCAAACCTAGAATGGACATTGTACATTTCCTGCGACCCCAAGTCTTGGTATTTATTTATTTATTTATTTTTTTATTTTTTACTGTCACACTTCTAAACCCATATTTATTAAATGTTTCTGCATATTTTCCCATTAGTTTGTTTTTACTTCTGTTGTTCTTCTGAATCAGAGTCACTCAGGAAAGTGAAAAAAGACTAAAACGGCATGTACACTTTGCAGTTAAATGTGCCCTGTTTGAATGTGACTTCCTGGAATATGTCAATATTAGTAACACACAATCCATTTTCATAGTTAGAATGATATCCGTAATATTCATTTGTAATATAGAGAAATAAAATAAAAGAGAAGATTGTAGGTTTCTCTCATGACCCCTTGTTTGGGAACTTGGTTTATGCAGTGTGTTAAGAACTCGTTTAGTAATAAATATCAACTGGTATCGAATTCTTACAGGAAACCCACAGATTGTAAAATGTGGACAAACAATCACAAAAATATGGTTTGGGATGAATTGAATTTCTATTCCGGCTTTCAGAAACATTTCCCTGCGCTTATGTCACCCGAAACTGAAGATTTGTTGTTTTTTAATGAGACTGTTGATGGGAATGAACCGTAACGCGTCGTCTCATTCTCGGGCCCCTAAAGTAATTAAGCCATCAAGGCCTTTATACAGATGGCAAGCTTAGGCAGTCCCTGATGCAAAAAAAGGTCTTGTTTGTGTTTCATGTTCACTGATCATCAGGAACACAGGCACAGATTATTAAAAAGTGTCTTCTATTCAGTCCCAGTAAAATCCCCGATTCAGCATAGCAGATTTATAGCCAGAGGACAACCAGCCGCGCATCGTCCTCAGCGATGGACAGCGGGGGAGGCAAAATGAGTTTTGTCATTAAATCCATCTCCGAGAGCATCTTCATTCCTTTGCTTGCGGAGCATAGCGGCCCATCACTTCTCCCTCAGTTATGGTTTCGAGGAAGCCATTGCCACTAAGCAAAGCTCCAGCGGGAGTAATTAGCCGCTCATAAATCAGCCTAGATGGGACAGTAATAGCATCTCTCAAGGCCTCATTATCCAGTGCAGCAGCGATAACCCACCGTAGTTGGACAGTAACTCACGTGGGGGGGTGCTGAGCTCATCTACAAGCTTTGTAAAAACAAATATAAAACAAGTGCCTGTCGTATTTCAGAAGACATGAGTAGTTTTTTTTTTCATTACACTTTATCCTCTACCTATTTGCTCTGGTGCAGAATCAAATAAAGCCTCACAAAATACAGTATAATTGAGTATTCAAGGAATACAACAGGTTACATGTTGTATTGTATTACGCGCTACACGACTAACATGATGACGACTGGAATAAATCTTGGCTAATGCTGTCCATACATTAGAATAATTATGATAGTTATTTTCCAGTGAAATGTTCATAGGTCAAAAATATCACCTTTCCATTGTGGTTAGCTGGAGGCGAGGGGGTTGATGTGGTGCTTAAAGAAGTTATCAAACAAAATCACTCTCGTTAGATTTATCACCAGATAACAGGTGAATCAAAGCAAATCGTTGATTCAGACTGGATTTCAGAACGTTTTCTGACAGGTTAGTCACAAATAGTAGTTTCTGAACATTTCCATCACCTGGACAGGCTGAAACATTGGACAAGATCGAGTGGGTTCTGAATAGAGTAGTACAGATATGTATTATGTACAAATATTGATTTTAGAGCAAACTGTACAAAAAAGTGCATACAAAGAACTGAACAGGAAAGGGTGAGGTGCACAAACATTTACTCACAAAAGAAACTCCCAACAGTCCCAAGAGTGTGTCTCCTTTAGTATTGGTCCGTGCCTTGTTTAATCCTAAATGAGGCATGTTTAGTCTTTTGACTTTTAAACAACTGTGATGCATGGCTCAGTAGGCTGAATCTGACACAATTTAAAGATTAAAGACATTTGCAGGATCCTCTTTCCAAATCAGCACCCATCACAGCAAATCCTGCATTGCTTTATGTCACTTTGGCTTAAGATGACTTCTACAGTGCTGCTTTTCAATCATGAGGTGAACTCAAACAACTCCTGTTAACTATTAATGTGACCATCTGCATGTGATACAAAATGGATGTGGCAGCCTGGTAATACTGTACAATGCACATAAACACTGTCTCTCTGGGACTAAAGAATGAAAAAGCAGCCACATGCCTGGCAGGTGGAGGCCAATGAACACCAGCTACAACTGTGACATTCCTAAAGGCAAGTCATTATTCACCATTCAAAGGCAATTCTCGAGTCTGACCTCTGAGACTGTTAACTACTTAGACTAACCCCTCATTCTAACCCTAACCACATGGATGAACCCTTCATTCCATCCTTCTGAAGTACCCCTTACTATAACCTTAACTACTGTGACCACATCTACCATATCCTTAGCCACTCAGACTTACTGCACCCTCTAACCTTAACCACTTGGAATAACCCATATCCCCAAGCTTAACCACTCAGACAAAACTATCACTCTAACCCTAACCGCTCAGATTAATACTTCGCTCTAACCGTAACCAAGTGGAAGAACCCCTCTCTGCATCCTTAGTCATTCAGACTAACTCCTCCCTCTAACCTTAACCAATCAGACAAAACTATCACTTTAACCCTAACCACTCAGACTAATGCTTCATGCTAACCAAAACCACTCGAACAAACCCCTTTCCCAGATCCTTAACAACTAGGAACAACTAGGAACCCCCATATTTTAATCACTCGGGTCAACTGCTCACCCCAGACTTACCTAGTCTGCTGATCTATTTCCCTAACTTTAATCACTTGGGCTATCCTATCACCCTAAACCTAAACACTTAGCCTAGCCCTTCATCCTAACCATTAGCACTCAGTCTAAACTCTCACCCCCAGACCTTAACCACTTGGGCCATCCCCCAACTCCAAACATTTGGCCACTTGGACCAAACCCCTTGCTCCATCCTTAAACACTCAGACTAACCCTTCACTTTAATAATAACCACTCAGACTGACCTCACACCTCAACCTTATGCTAACCACTTGGGCTAAACTCTCAACTCAAACTTAACCACTCAGCCCAACCCCTTACTCTAATCTTAACCACTTGGACTAAAGTTTCACACTAACTTTAACCACTTGCATGAACCCCTTGCCCCATCCTTAACCACTAGGAGTAACTATTTGCCCTAACATCTGTTTCCTTACAGAAAATCTTCGTAACATTGTAACTTCGTAACACCTTTAAAGATGCTCAACCTCTGGTCCACGCCTTTATTACTTCCTGTCTCGACTATTGCAATGATATCTTTTCTGGCTTTCCTACCAAAACAATCTCCAGATTACAATATATCCAAAATTCGACTGCTAGATTTCTCACTCACATTAAACATTCTGCTCACATTTAGCCCACTGTCTCTACACTGCACTGGTTACTCATTTCCTACAGTATTCAATCCAACCCCCCCTCCCCCTCCTCACCTAGAAAGCCTTACTTGACTATGCCCCAGGTTATTTGACTGAACTGTTGCTTCTCTATACCCCCAATGTGTTAAGCTCATCTGGCTCCCATTTACTCACAATCCCTAGATTAATTCTTTCCTCCATGGACAGCAGGTCCTTCAGTGTTGTTGCGCCCAAGTTATGGAATTCACTTCCACAGAGCCCCAGAGAAATCCCATCTCTTCATTCATGCTATAATTCCCTGCTTGTAAATGAGAAGCTCCAGTCCCTTTCATACTATACTTTCTATCACTTCATCCTTCACCCTCTTCTTTCAACTGTCTTGTGATTTTTTTTTTCTGATTCTTTAAATTTTGTACATGTGTTACTTAAGAATTGTTATTATCATCCTGATGTAAAGTGACCTTGGGTTTGAGAAAGGTGCTATATAAATAAAACCTTCTTCTTCTTCTTCTTATTATTATTATTATTATTATTATTATTATTATTATTACCATTAACCACTCGGACTAATCTGTTCCCCCAAGACCTTAGCAACTCTGGCCAACCACTCACACCAACCATAACCACTTGGGCCAACCACTCACACCAACCATAACCACTTGGGCCAACCACTCACACCAACCATAACCACTTGGGCCAACCACTTACCCTAACCCCTAACCATAGCCATTTTGCCTAAACACTCACACCAGCCATAACCACTCAAATCAACCACTCGTGCCAACCTCAGTCCTTGCACCTAACCACTTGGTCTAACCCTTCAACTCAATTAGATGTCACTTACTTTGCAATAATTGGAACGCCTTCACTGGCCCATAATATATTAGCAGCTAACAGCCAATCCCATGTTTTATTCACAACTCAGAACCCAATTTTAATTACAGTAATGGACAAATGCCATTTTGGCTAATGAGCCATGCTGTTCTGCTGTTGCTGCAAGCTATTTGAAACAGTCTGGGTAGCCAGCACAAAATGTCGGAACAAAATGAAACTATGGGAACAGGAAGTTTTCATTTATTATTCATGATACAGATGGTTTTATTCAAAGTTACATTCAAGTGAGACAGCATCCAGTCAAAGCCAGTATTTCAGGGTTATGGGGCGCACAGAGGTGTGTGCAGAAGATCAATACAGCGTTGTAGTTATCATTTATTTGAAGTGCTCTTGTACAAGGTTTTGAAAGTGTATGAGAGAGGAAAAGGGGAAGGTGTTTTAAGCGAGGTAGTGTGCTGCTGATGGAGAATGTCCTTGATCTAGAGCAAATACTGTACACACCTCTTTTCTTTTTCAGACTGAATGCATAATTGCTTGTGGCTCACACTGGGCAGACACACAGTAAGTGGAGGGGTATGGACCTTTTAAACTCGACAACTAGAGGTTACATGCTGAAGGACAGATTTCCTGCTAGGAACATTCAGTATAAATATAAACTCGAAATAGCCATGTAAGAAGGATTTATCAAACATTATGAATTGCTATTTAGCTTAACACAATTTTTTGGGATTGTGTGACCAATCAGTGATGTTCAGTACGATAAGACCCATTCCAATAATTCCTACCAAATCTGCAGCGGAAGCATTTCTGGAACTATAGCCCAGGAACTACGATGGAAACAAGCCTGATTCCTGAGTTCCTGGAAGAGTTTATGGTTGCTAAAAACGCCTCAGAAAGGTCAGATGTTGCTGAATCAGATGCAAGCTCTTCAATTCAAGTTCCAGAATTTATGAGAAAATTTATGAACAAGAACATGTTTTTTTTTCTTCTGAATTTTGGGGAATGTTCCTGAGGTCCTGAAAAATGTTTTTGGCTTCCCGAAAAATATGTAAAAAAAAAAAATCCCCTCTGCATGTCTCCACCGGTTCCTGGAAAAATTCTGATTCTTGAATAATTAGCTTAATTTATGAGAAAGTTGTCAGGTTCCTGAATAAATTCCTGAATTTCTGATAAACTGCCTGGGTTCCTGAAAAAAGTGTCCGAGTTAAATTCATGAGGAAAGAGTTCATTCATTTCTGAAATGCCTTTAAAATAACTGCATTCCTGATATAGTTCCTGAATAAATTCACGATTCCTTATAAACTTCTTGAGCTCTTCAAAAGGTCTAACATTCCTAAGAGAAATGCTGAT
>CM074924.1:2041894-2052022 GCA_037576815.1 Pangasius larnaudii | reverse complement strand
TTGACTGTTTTATTTCAAATCCATTGTGGTGGTGTATAAAGGCAAAATCACACAAACTCTGTCATTGTCCAAATACTATATATATAATTTACCTTTTTCTTTTATAAACACGTGGAAATATGTAGGTAAGTTGTCTTTAATTTATCTAACAATGTTTTCTAATAAAGAGCACATAAAAATATGTCCTCCCTCTCACAAAACTGGAAAATACAGTATGGTGCATGTTAATGCGACCTTCGCTAAAGGCTTTAAAGGAGCATTTGTGTGTGTGTGTGTGTGTGTGTGTGTGTGTGTGGGAGGCGACTAGATGAAATCTCCAACAGTTATCCTCCCTTTAGGCATGGCAGAGGTTAACCTACTCACCGAGCACCAGGTCACATGGACTGCAGGATGTGTGCACACACACACACACACACACACACACACACACAAACACAGCAGAATTGATTGTGATGTTTAAGCACAGAGGTATAAAGAGTATGAAGAGACTGTACTTATCCATGGAACGACCTTTAACGACAGGAGTGTAAATACACACCATCAACACCGGATTACTAAACGATTCATATGACTCTTACACACGATTCATTTCTTTTCAACATGTGACTCTTACACACGATTCATTTCTTTTCAACATGTGACTCTTACACACGATTCATTTCTTTTCAACATATGACTCTTACACACGATTCATTTCTTTTCTGCATATGACTCTTACACACGATTCATTTATTTTCAACATGTGATTCTTACACACAATTCTTTTATTTTCTGCATGTGATTCTTACACACAATTCTTTTATTTTCAACATGTGACTCTTACACACGATTCATTTATTTTCAACATGTGATTCTTACACACGATTCATTTCTTTTCTGCATGTGATTCTTACACACGATTCATTTATTTTCTGCATGTGATTCTTACACACGATTCATTTCTTTTCAACATGTGATTCTTACACACGATTCATTTATTTTCAACATGTGATTCTTACACACGATTCATTTATTTTCTGCATGTGATTCTTACACACGATTCATTTATTTTCAACATATGACTCTTACACACGATTCATTTATTTTCAGCATGTGATTCTTATACACATTTTTTTTACATTATACAGATGGTTCATGTTGATTTACTTGAGTTCATGTGTGCAATTTCAGGTCATAACATCTTGAAATACACTTTTTACATGTCAAAGGTGTGTGATTTTTCTATAATGGAAATGTCGAAGAACAAAAAAAAATCATTTTTTCCCTCAAAACCAAAAACATTCTACCGAGCCATCTTTCTCTCACTCTTCCTCTCTCTCTCTCTCTCTCTCTCTCTCTCTCATTCTCTTTTTTATTCGCCACTGCCTGCTATCGAGCACAGACTCTGCCAAATAAAAGTGTCCTGCTTTCTCCTGCATGTCTTCACCACCTCTCTGTAACTTTAATGGCATCCTCAGGGAAAGAGATATATTTTTACATAATGGCTATTATGTGTCCCAAAGCCTGAGGGGAAAAAAAAAACTCTCTGTCCTACTATCCTTAAAAATAAAGAGGGATTTTTTAAACCGAGAGATGATAATGATGATATGAGATTAAATGATATTGTGTTAACTCAGGAATAAAAACAGGGAGCTGATGAGGAAAACAGATCTTGCTCTCAGGCTGAATAACATCATAACATATTAACAGGATATTAACAAAGCCATAAACATGAAGACACTGTGTGTGATGGACCATTCCGTTTTGTCCCCGTTATGATATGGTTCTGATAAGATTTCTGTAAAGATGCGTTGATTTAACATTTATGGAAGGAGTCTCCAGTGTCAGAGCTATAGCTTTACGCTTTTCCGGATCTTTACGCTTTGCGGTTTCTCTGTAACATGACAAGCAGTGATTGTTTTTTTGTTGTTGTTTTATTCGTTTTAAGAGAGAGAAAAAAAAGAGGCTGGTGAAAAAAATGATTGTTTACATGAGCGCGAGCAGGAACTTGTTTCACAGATATTCCATGACATTCAGTGTAACTATAAATGGATAAAAAGTGTGTGTCACTCATTAATAAATTGATTAAACATTGTAATCATTAGTAACGATCAGATACACTTTGGGGTAGCAACACACCACCTTGGCTTGGATTATTTTTGTATAACCGCATGGTCTGGGTTGTGTTATTTCTTCCTTTTGTCTGTGTTGGTATTCGGTGTGTGTTTGGTGTGGGGCTGTTTTTGTGAGTTGTTTGATCCAAGTCCCAGAAAGTCCAGTCCATGTGGAAGCCATTCCAGTCCATCCATTCCTTGTTTTCTGTATCTCCCTGGGCCTTCTTCAGCTGATCCATCATCAGGTGGAGTTCTTCTTTAAGAGAAGCGGATGAAACAGCTTTTTTTTCCTATTCACTTCATTCTCTCTCTCTCTCTCTCTCTCTCTGTGTGTGTGTGTGTGTGTGTGTTTAGTGATTAGTGAACTCAAATGAACTGCTGGTTTTTGACATAGCACAGATCCCTGGTTCTCCAACACTCTTCCCTCTCGCACTTTGGTTTCATTTGTCTGTGTGTTGCTTCCTCACCTTCGAGTACACACTCACTTCTGAATTGCGGCCCGACCCTGGACCGGGTCTTCCTGTTTTTTGACATATAACATGGACTATTCTTATGATTTGTGGTTCTGGGTCTCTCTTCCCTCTTCTCTTCCTGGCTCATTCCCTGCAGAATGCATGTGCAATGTAGGTTCATATAGCCACGAAACTGTCTGTTTCGTCATGATAGCTGGCTTCACCTTCATCAGTATCCCGACATGAGATTAAGACAAATTATAAAACATATAATGCACATTGAAATGACTCTGAGGCCCAGGCAGCGATACCGAGCCAGTGGGTATGGATTCATCAGGTACTTATTGCAGACGTGTCCTCGGTTTCCAAGCAGCAGCTCATCAAATTGACCTACAATGCAGAAGAGACAGGAACATTTCAAGAAAACAATTTGATTGCTAAACCATAAGCAATTCAGCATTCATATCAAGACTCCCTGGATATATGCGAGTCATGGAGATAAGTGACCCAGTCCATTTAGCCTCGATGCTGGTAATCAGACACTGATGATCACAGGTCATCTATAGAGGGGAAAAAGGGGTTTTATATTCCATTCGGTTAATGTTCTCTTTGTTATTTACTACATATTTCATGGAATGTGTAATTGAATCATCTGAACCTTGATGTTAATACAGTTAGATTTGTGCTCCACCAGGAATTTGTGCGTAGTCTATTGCGGTGATTACTCTGGGAAGTCCTAAAACAGACACATTATTAAACCAGATAACAAATTAATGAGCAATATGTACTCAGCTCTGTTCCCTGCTATTTCATAAAAAGCCATCTTTGATCAGCTGCACAGACGAGTGGCCAGGAGAGATGACAAATGCATCCAGCACGTGCTTGAGAGCAGCAGAGACTTCGCGGCTGTCTGTGATGGCCTCGTAATTCCTAGCTCTCTGATTGGACAGGAGCTGGGCTTTATACACGCGCAATGTGGTTAGCGCCGGAGCAGGTTAGCCGCCTAGGGTCAGTTGCCACGGTGATCTACCCAGCGGAAAAGACACCACTTTCGTGGTACGGATAAGAGTTTAAGCCGAAGTTAAATCGCTAACCCTGCATTCCTGCTTAGTGCTACACCCCACAGGGGGATTGGTGAAGTCTTCATGTCGACTTCTACTGAAATATCTGTGAACTACTAAACAAACAAACAAACAAATTAATCCTAAAGAAAAGTTTCCTTCAGCCTAAAGCAAGCAAACACCTAAACAAACAATCAGCTACAATGTACTTATTTACTTGACCTTGTATTTATGTATTTTGTTTCGTATTTATTGATTTGTGTTCAGCATGTATTTATTTGTCTGTTTGTTTGTTGTAATGTTTTAAGGAGATCCTGTTGTTCTTGGCTATAAGAACATTGGGACACACACGCTGTAATACACACCCAGCAGTACTTGCTCTACAAAGCGTCATCGTCTCTGAAGGTCCATGTCAAACACAGAGCCACTTCACTGCGCTCACGTCGCACCGTTCAATACACACGTTTAAAAGATTTGAGCGGTTGAACAACAATACGCTGACCGGGAACCTCATTCGCCTTGTTGCTACGGCAACGCCAGCATTACACGACATTTCCTCCATATGTGTAACCTTTAGCCTGACCACGTATATACATGTAGAGGATTTCAGTTCCACGTATACTCCACGCTGTTAAAACCTGTTACAATAGTTGGACCTGCACATCGTTTGCCTGCAGGCGGAACACAGCCAATAAGAGAGAGAGAGAGAGAGAGAGAGAGAGAGAGAGAGAGAGAGAGAGTTTGTGTGTGTGTGTGGAGAATAAAGTGTTAGTAGGAGTTTAACACACACAAAAGCACTGGAGTGCGTTGGCTGCGGGGAAAAGGCGAGGATCTGTACAGCTAAGAATCCTCTTCATCTAAACTGCACAGGGTCACAAACACACGAGCAGTGATATCATAACAGAGAGAGAGAGAGAGAGAGAGAGAGAGAGAGAGAGAGAGAGACACTGATAAAGGAACAGTTGTTGTATGTGGCGAATAAAACCGTCTGATTCCAAAACTCAGTTCTGTCCCTCAAACCGTGATATAAACATTACAAAAGGAAAACTACAGACCTGGCAACCCTGCTCCTGATTATAACTACACAAGAACCTGATGCCAGCTGGATAAAAGATCACACCGAAACAGTACCTCTGCTCACTGTGTACTTCAGGAGAGAGAATAAAGAGAGGCTGGTGAGAGAACGATTGTGTTTATAGCTGCTATAGTGTAAGTGAGAACTGGAACTAAGTTGTAAATGTAACTATAAATGGATAAAAAAAGTATGATGTTTCATTTGTCTTTGTGGTTAATAAAGCAATTGCAATTGTTGGTAAATTGCTGTTGTATAAGAGGAACAAAACACTTCAGGATGTGCAGTTATAGGAAAATAATCAACGTTTAGGAGGTAACAGTAACTCCGCTTCGTCACACCACGCCGTTATGGATTATTTTCCTGTAACAGGAAATGATGTAACCATTGTGTGTGTCCATCACAGCACCAAAAATACAACATAAACCCTGGGAACTTCAGCTTTAGATTCAGCTTTATCTCTGAGTATATCATTTTCCCCGGAAATCACAAACAACAAGGAAAGCATGATTCATTCTGATTCATTTTTTAAGAACAGGCTCTGATGGATTTTATTTCAGGTAGCAGGGGATAAAAAGTGTGTTTTTATTTTGACTCAGCAGTGCAATCCTCTCTCTCTCTCTCTCTCTCTCTCTCTCTACAGTGCCTGTATTTTGTTAGAATTTTTCGTTCCTGTATGTATTTAACGATGTTTTGTTTTAAGATTCAGTCATCTTTTTTTTTTTTTTTTTCAATTTGAGTTTGAGTTATTTCATTTTTAACTCAGCGAGATGTTTCATCTCTCAGCACACCCGGTGTCTGGACAAGCGATCGATGCACAGGTTTCTCTTTCTCTTACTTTCTCGCTAGCTCTTTATCTTTACCTCCATTCACCTTTAGTTCTCGCTCTTTCTCTCTTTAGCCTTACATCTGTTCTTGGTCAGGAGGTGTTGATTCATTTCCTATAACAGCAGGTCTGACAGTAGTGCAGCTTGCAGATCACGGCTAAAACGTGTGTCATTACTGATTATTTCTTAAACAATATATCATTCTTTAAGAAATAATAAAAAATGTGGAAAATTATGTATAAGAAATATATATATTTATATATATATATATACTGTGAAGAACCATAAGAAACCATAAGAAATGGTTTAAATTAGTTTTAGAAAAGTAATGGACCTGGACACAATTTACAAAAAATAAATAAATAAAATAAAATAAATAAGAAATCATGTCACCGAAGCAGTGTCTGTTGTTATTTTTCTCTCTCTCTCATTTTCTCTCTTTCTGTCTGTCCCTGTTCCCCCTAAACCAGACAGATGAGATATTGAATTGGTGTGAAACAGGATTTAAGTGTGTGTCATTTCCCCCCTGCTGACCTTTTTCCATATCATGATATTGAATTATATCAGAAAGTGCGGCGCATAGCGGAGGAGAAAGTCCAGCACCGTCAGCCATCGTCTGTTTGTGTATGTCACATAACCTTAAAAAATAATCCGGGGGAAAATGACAAGCGACAGCTCGGGGGGTTTTTACGGCATTACACCGGTGATGGGTGTTTAGCGTGCTCAGCCCTGACACTGCCGCTCTCTCGTCTATTAAATATTGAAGTCTGACATTTTATTGTGGGCTTTATTGAATAAACAGAGGGAGATAAAGGGCCTTTCCTGCGGCAGCCTCGGAGCTGAACTGAATTCAGGAGGAGGAGAAACACGGCACGTCACACAGCATTCTCTACTCCGATTAATAAATATGTGAAGTGTTTTCAGTCAGTAGACGTGCCTGAGAGCCTATATAGGCTTCACATCATGTCTGAATGTATTAAAAGAAATTGTCGCCTGTTTTAAACCTGATCATATGCACGTTTACACAGGGATGTGAAACTGAACAGTGGTCAAGCCCGAGACCTGGAAATATTCACTCATGTGCAAACAGAAGCTGATACATTACCAAGAAACACAACTTTTTAGTCTTATACCACACTGCCATGTTTTAACACAGCTGATTCCTTATGGAAAAATCACATACACATTCACGTGATAATGTGACTCACTATGACTACATATGAAAAACATGTGAACACGCATTTCAACATGTTATGCCTTGTACTGAGATTAAACATGTGAACACGTGTGCACACAGCATGTGAATAATATGTAGTACATTTAACACATGAGAAAAATTGTTGTTGGGATCCTACGTCTCAAAAGATCATGGATTAGCAAAAAATACTCGGAATTTGTGCTCTGCATTTAACTCATCCAAGTGCACACACACACACACACACCGTGAACACACACCTGGAGCAGTGGGCAGCCTTTTTAAGTGCGGTGCCCGGGGAGCAGTTGGGGGTTCGGTGCCTTGCTCAAGGGTCTCACCTCAGTCATGGTATTGAAGGTGGCAGAGAGCGCTGGTCATTCACTCCCCCCCACCTACAATCCCTGCCGGACCCAAGACTCGAACCCACAACCTTCAGGTTCACCTTCGGGTTAAAAGTCCAACTCTCGAACCATTAGGCCACGACTGCTTCCGTAAACTTCAGCCTGACTGTCTGTTCCACATGGGCTCTTCAGGAAGGATGAGGGGAGCGGGGCAGAAGCTGCTTTCTGTCCTGCTTAGCAACTTGCTCAGATATTCTGGTGTTTTTGGCCACTTGAATACCTTCCAGAAACTGCCAGCCTCCAGATGCACTCCCAGCTGTTGACATGGATGTGGGATAGCTTCACGTCTCTTTTACAGATATCTCTGAATCTGAGATGAGTGAGTCCAACTGGTCTTGTGCCCTCTGGAAGTTCAGCACAGAGCAGGTCCTTGGGAATGCAGCCAGGGTTCATATACGCCTGACACGTGCAAGCCACCTAAGATGTCTCTGACTGAGATGGGTGAACATGCAGAGGATGGCTGCATGCTACAGGACTTCCATGTTGGTGTCTCTGTCCTGCCATGGAATGTGTGGTATGCTGCACACTAAGGAAAAGTCAAAGCTGTTCAACATCATAGGCTTTGGTGCTGTAGAGGAGAGTGCTGAAGACATGGGCCTTGTATACCCTCACCTCAGTGCTCAGTCACGAGGCTGTTGCTCCACAACTTCCTGTTCAGCCTGAATATGACAGCTGCTGCCTTGGAGATTCTGTTGTTCAGCTCAGAGGAGTGGGACCACAATCTGCTGGGATCTCTAGGTATTGAAAGTGCAACAGGTGTTGATGCATGGTCAGCCCTTTTACCTGGAATGGTGAAGCTTTTTGGAGATGCACTTCAGCTTGCTGGTCACAAGGGAGTGGTCTGTTTCACAGTCAGCACTGTAGTAACTGCGGACATGGAGCACACCTGGTGAAGACGTGGGGTTGCTAATACCAGTGGTGGGAACAAGATTGCCTCCATGAGTCTTTGTATAGCTCCTTGGAATGGAGGTGTGTGTTTGTCACACAGAGTCCAAAAAAGCAGCAGAGTTCAAGCAGTCTTTGTCCATTTTCATTCATTTTGCCCACTCCATGAGGGCCTAGGCAAGTGGGCCAGGTCTCGTGGTCAGCTCCAACTCTGGCATTGAAGTCATCAAGTTGGTAAAGACACTCAGTGCTTGGGACCTTGGAAACAGCTCCATGAAGCCTTATAGAACAGGTCTCTTTCATCCGTGATGGGGTTCGCCATATTGCATGATGTTGTATGTATGATGTTCTGTATCCCCTAAAAATGGTTGGCTTCTTGAATCCTTGAGGCAAGGAGGACGTTTTTCAAAGTGTAACCCAGATCATGCTACCTCCCTTGTTCTGAGGATTTTCCTTGCCAAAAGAAGGCATAGTTTGACTCTCTGATAGAACCAATGTTGACGTTCAGTCTGCTGAGCAGCCTGTCAGTTATGGTGGTGGTGCATGCTCCATCAACCTGTTGGATATCAGCCGTGAGTCCAGGACACATAGTCCTGACATTCCAGCTTGCGATGTGACGAGCTGGACTCTTCTTTGTTTTGTTTGCATGCAGGGTTTTCAACCTGATTGTCGAGATGAATCTCTAAGCTTCATGCATGCAGTAAAGCAGCCAGGTGGTGGAAGATCAGCACCATACTTTATGCAGACTGCACAGCTTGAGGCAGGCAGTAACTGTCCTGGAAACACAATAATCTCTCTCACTCTTAATAACCCCTGGCACTGTACCTTTGCCAATAGGAGAAGGCTTATAACCAGTATCTGTCACTTCTTCTGTTAAGCCAGTATCTTACAACTTCAATGAAGTATCCTCTTATGCATACTCTATATGCAGATCTTGGGCTGCCCAGATATCAAGATCCACCCCTTGGCCTTGTTGATAGAGTCTAAAGGAAGGGCAGAGCCAATACATTTGGTACTAGCTTGGCTGCAGGTTTCTTTCTCCTAGATGTACTAGCTAGCCGGACAAAGCTAACTAGCTCCTTCTACCCGACGGAGAAAATAAAGGAATTATGTATAAAATCACATGTCAGGATAAATTAATCATCTGTTAAAAAAAAAGTAAAATAAATGAAATGTGATATCTTGCCCTCTCTCTCTCTCAATTCTATGTTTTTCTTTCTATCTGTCTCTCCTCCTTCTCACTCTTTCAGTTCTCTCTCTCTCTCTCTCTCTCTCTCTCTCTCTCTCTCTCTCCTTCCACAAGCTGTGTATGCCAGATGCTCATCTCTCTCCTGGGTGTGTGTGTGTGTGTGTGCAAGGGGTTTTCTGGGTCACATGACTCCTGCACCTCTTCATTAAACCCCTTTTTTTGACTCTCACTTCCCTCTGAAGCAGCTCTGTGCTCCTGTATGCTAATTAGTGGCGAGCTCTGTGTCTAATTGGCTGTTCAATAAAACATGAGACAGAGGAAGTCGAGGAAGCTAACGAGGCGGAGCTACAATCAGTGAAGGGTTTACAATATGGTGCTCATTAACAAGCTCACTGATGTACATCGCACACATGTGTGTGTGTGTGTGTGTGTGTGTGTGTGTGTGTGTGTGTGTGTGTGTGTTTTGTATATATGTTTGGGATTAGTGTTTTACAGAAAGGTCATTTCACATGTGGTTTTATTTATCGCATATTGTTCACGATGCCACTTGTTTACTTGAGTTCATGTGTGCAGTTTCATGGCCCTAACATGTTGAAATGTACATTCCGATGTCATCACGTATTAATCCCATATTACTTACATAATCACATGTAAAACCCCCTTGTGTTGAGCCGCATTTACCTGCACCGCTGTCTCCCGTCTCTCGTGTCTCAGATAGGAGAATAAAATCAACGTTCCTTCCACTCGTAACCTTCACACTGCACTTCTACTCTGAAGTGGGTCACGCTGAGCGCCTCTAATGCAGTCTAATCCCTTCAAGATGTTGCACTTAGCTGTCCTGCTAACATGAGCGTGTGTATGTGTATGTGTGTGTGTGAAGAGCAGATATGGATACACATATCTATAATTCACATTGTTGTCTTGATGATTTGGAGGAGAAATTCTTCAAACGT
>CM074924.1:1971575-1984947 GCA_037576815.1 Pangasius larnaudii | reverse complement strand
TGCAGTACCTGTCTTCTCTGCCACTGTAACCAATCAGACTGCAGTACCTGTCTTCTCTGCCACTGTAACCAATCAGACTGCAGTACCTGTCATCTCTGCCACTGTAACCAACCAGATTGCAGTACCTGTCTTCTCTGCCACTGTAACCAATCAGACTGCAGTACCTGTCTTCTCTGCCACTGTAACCAATCAGATGGCACTATCCATGTTATCTGCCACTGTAAACAATCAGACTGCAGTTTCCATTTTCTCTGACACTCTAACCAATCAGATTGCAGAAGAAGAAGAGAAAGAAAGAAAGAAAGAAAGAAAGAAAGAAATGAAACAGGGAGTCAGAGAGAGAGGAGACAATGTGGGAGAGTGAGTGAGAGAGAGATGTGAGAAGAGAAGGAAGTGATGTGCGAAGTCTGTTTAGTGTTCTCATTTGCGGTATGGAGCTGGGGTGTAATTTTAACGAGGTGAGCGAGAGAGCTCTCATCATGCTAACACAGCCTCAGCAGAGACACCTCGACAGAAAGAGAGCAGGAAAGCAGCGGAATTTAGAAGAAACACATTAAAAATATCACAGTGTGTGAGATGGAGGGGAAACTCTAGGAAAAAAAAAAACTGGGCCACAGGACAGCCAGTGAGGGAGGAACATGCCAGACGAGACAACCTGAGAGACACACGGGTCACAATTGTGTGAGTTTGACTTGTGAAGAAACTGAAGTGTCTTGTAAAGGAACAGAGGGATGTGGGGACTTCCTGTTTCTCTCAGTGTCAGGTCACATCTTGACTAAGACAAATGGGTCCCTTGGCAGATAAAGTCCTTCTTATCTCTCTTTTAAGGTTGGCTTTAAAGATGAGAAAGTTCTACAGGAACAGGGGAAAGTTTGTATCACAATTGTTTCAGTTTAAGTGCCATCACATGACATAGCATGGTGTGTGTGAATGTGTGTGTTACTGGTGGTATTGACTAGTGTACTAATAGTTTCACTAGTCCTCACTGTGGGGTTGTCAAGTCGGGGTGTTTTTCGCGTTAAAAAAAAAACAACAGCAAAGCAGATGGTAAAAAAAAAAAAGCCAAATGCTACTTCCCGAATCTGAATCGGAATATTTTCCGAATCTGAAAATATTTCAGAATATTTCACAAGACTCCACAAGGAAAAGTCTTTTCTTTTTTGATTTATAACACTGTCATATCACTTTTGTGGTTAATTGCAGAGGTGTGCGTGAGTATTGTTTTTTTAAAACCCAACTCCTGACTGCTATAAAAGGAATTCCTTACGGAATTTTTTGTCCTTTAAGGCAAAATAAAATTTTAACAAAGTCGTAACACTGTGAATTCTGTCTTGATGAGCGCTTCTGTGAAAGAGTGTTTTCAGAGCTGTGGGTTGCACATCACTCTCCAATTCCACTCAGCTAGCATCAGATCAGTGGGGCGTGCCAGCTCAACGTTCCCAGACACTGAACATGGTGAAAAAAAACTCCCAGACATTGCTATAGACATCACCTCCTTCCATCCATGGAAGGTCACTGAGGTATAAGGACAGCTCTGTCGATTAGCTTCCATGCTGCACAACCTCAGTTCCAGAATCAACAATTCTAGCCACCAGGTCATCCACATGAGTTATCTATTTATCTAACAGTTTTTTTGTTGTTTTGTTTTTTTATCTAGAGAAAAGACATCTAGTAAACAACTATTTGACAAGACACTCCATTTGTTAACATATTATCTTTGTTACTGAATGTGGCGGATGGGGTGTGGCTTAGCAGGAGTCAGAAGTGGGAGTTTGGGGGAATGAGCAAATTTACATGGCACACCTGTTGTTTATTTGTTTATATTCGCATATTAACAAGCTGTTTTTCCTCACATGTTTAACCCTGAGTCAGGTGTATTCCTGATCAGAGCTCACGGTCATTATTAGACTGGTGCCGAAACCCCGGTGAACTGCTCCGAGAACGACGTGGATCAGAGTCCTCTGGCCCAGATTGTCCAGTCTCTCACAAGCAGGAAATATTAGCCACAATTGTAGACAAGCAAGCCACGGACTGAGGTGTTACGATGCCCAGCTGGAGTGCCCATGAACTCCACTAGAGGGCACTCCACCCTGGACTCTTGCCATTGTTCTCTGGACTCCAACTCCCATGTGTTCCTTGCCCCACCTGTGATCTTGTCATGTGCTACCCTTGTTTGTGTGTTATGTTCTGATTGGTTCCTTGGGTTCATGTGTCTTGTTTTCATTGGTTGGTTTTGTCATGTGTTCTCTTTGTTCTGTATAAAAGTTGCTCACACCTGCTCCTAGGTGGCTGATTATTGTTTGTGTTTGTATAGCCATTCCATGTTTCCTAGTTTTCCAGTTTCCCAGTTTCCCTGTGTTTTTGACCCTTGGACTGTTTTCCTTGTTTCTGATAGTTTGCCGCCTGCCCTGACCATTGCCTCCATTTTGGATTACTCTTTTGCCTCTGCCTCGGATTATACTGTTTGCTGGTGCTCGACCCTGCCTGTTTTGACCACATTTGTAAATAAAGCCTTGCATTTGGATCCCCGACACCGTTGTCACGACTCTCCGCAATACACGAGGTACCATCCAGAGCCTTCTGATCTATTCCACTGCCTTTCCCATAAGCCCCTCTTTGGGCTCCATCTTGCTGGCCAGGATGAGACTCCAGGATAATGTATATGATACAAAATCATACCAAAAAGGTGGTGATTAGTCCCCACCTTTCCCACCTGGTAATTTTGGGAACTGATTGGCTGGGGGCTTTGGGGAGTCCGTCACAAATAAGAAGCAGGTGGGCCACAATAATTTGCTCAAACTCCTGCTGCAGACTCCCGCCAAACCACGCTCCCACATGCCACGCTGACCTTTTCCTCTTCAATCCTGAGCATTTTCACGGCTCTGTCTTTGACCATTTCACGTTACTTTTAAACTGAAGTCTGTGCCACATTCAGAGCAGTTAGCAATATCCTAGACCCAGTTCGCAGAAACACACTGCGGGCCCATTTTACAAAACATCTCCTGATGTATGTACATCTCTCCCTCAGTGTGTTTTTAAATAATCGTAACGTCTAAGTGTGTAAAAGGAATCGAAATGTCTGAGCATATATTTGAAAGGGATGAGAAAGTTTTAGTGTGGGAAGGGGTGTCTAAGTCTTTTTTTTTAATGGAATAAAGAAAGAGAAAAGTCTACGTTTGCACTTGAAATAGTTGGAGAAGTCTAAATGTTTTAAAGACATAGTGGGGTTTGAGGAAGTGCTTCAAATTGATGGCGGACAGAGTCTGTGTGTGCTTTAAAGGGATGTAGAAGTTTGTGTGAAAGAGAGAGAGAGAGAGAGTAGAATTTTCGAGTAAAAGTGAAGACGTCTGAGTGGAAATGTATTTTCTTTGTGCTTTAATGCGATGGCCTATGCTAACAAAATCCCTATCAGTCTCCAAAGGATGGTGATGGTAGCAGGTGGCTTTTGAAAGGAAGACAAAAGTGACATCCAAATAGAATTTTAATGTGTGTTTAAAGCAACTATAAGCTCTAAAGGCAAGCAAATCAAGTATCAATCAAGCAGTGGTCTTACATTCATACCGAGGTTAAGTGAGGAACATGTACATTTCCATCTTAGTACAGTTCAAGTCGATAAAATGTTTAAAGGGCACACGTGAATAATTTCCATTGCCCTGAATTTAATTTTTTTGCCTAATTTTTGCCTAATTTGTCCCATTCGGTGTTGACTCGGATTATTCTGCAGAAGCCAGTAGAGCTTGTACAAATCCTTTCTTGGACATTTTTTCTTTGAAATATTTTTATAAACCACATTATAGACCTATGAGCCAATTAGTCCGAAACCACAACTCGAGCAGACTTGACATTCCTCTATTTCATTTGCATTATTTCATTTGCATTATTTCATTTGCATATTAGAAGGGGTGGCACACAGTTAGCAGACGGACCGTGCTTTATGAACACACCAAGAGAACCCTTATCTTTTATACATCAAAGCTGTGAAATCTTGATGGATTAAGCTCATATTTATGATTGGATAATGATATATCTGGAGATAACGATACCGAGTTCAAACGAGGGCACTGATATAAACCTGTGATATGCTTTGAAGCTGGAACTACTGTCAGAGCAGCTGATATAGAAAATTACACCTTCTGACCAATCAGAATCCAGAATTCACAGCTTTGAAGTATTAGTCTTCATTGTCCCTTACTGGTGAGGCCACAGGAAACTGTTAGCCAGACTATTTGGTCGCTAATTTAAATAAGTTGATAATGACAGTGCTCTAAATTTGGCAGCACCTTACTAGGTGATAGCACTTGATAGTCAGAGTCTGAAAATTAATCGTTCTCAATATGAATCTCAGTACAAACTTGGGAAATAGGCCACCGATTTTGACCTGCCAGACAAACCTCAACTGCTTGAGCAGAAAAACTGAGTATTGTCTGAGCAAAGAGAAAGCCATATTTTATTTTCAATATAATGAAAGACCTAGCAGAGAGAAAAGGCATAGAATTCCCCAGAAGACCTATTAAACTCAAAATTCAAAATATTGCCCATCTTTTTTTTCCTCTCAGACTGAGCGGTTAAAATATTCTTGTTATTCTCTTGCTGTCCTAAAGCAGTGCAGTCATTGTAAGCAGATGACCAGCAGACTCCCCAGAGAGAGAGAGAGAGAGAGAGAGAGAGCTGGAGAAAGAAAAATGGCTAAAAGAGTATGTGTACCTGACCTCGACATCCTCCCTGTGACAAAGCTTTGTACGCCTGTCTTTCTCTTTCTCAGTTTTCTCCTCCTATTTCCATAATTTAGTTAATGTGTAGACAAAATGTTGGACTCCATGTGACCATGGGGGAAATTTAATTCTAAGCCCCTGTATATCCTCTAAATGTTTCTGGATCCTCATACGGTCTGGTTACTGAGGTTCATCTTCCAAATCTTGTTCTTGTTTAGTTTTCGGATCATGACACCTTTTCTTTAATGTAGGTCACGTCGTGCTTAATTAAAACGTAACAACAGTGTCATTGTTGGATCCGTTGCATGATCGCTGCCAGCGTGGTCATCCTCCAGTCCAAATTGTAGAATAATCTATGAAGTCTTCAGAAGCTGAAGAAAACAGTTCAGGGATAATAGGGGGTGAATTGGTGGGAAACAAACAGGGTTTTTGCCAATTGCCAATTGCCATGAGTGCCAATTTGCTAGTCATGGAGTGTGAAGGGAGTAGAATTGGTAGGACTTGACCAGCAATGATGTGTAAAAAATGGGCAGGAATTGACAATTGGCCAGTAGTGACATTTTCAGAGATGGGAAATGGCAGGAACTGACTAGCAGTGATGGAGACATGGTCGTGATTTACAGTGGGAACTGGCAATTGGGATGTTGAGATGTATGAAAAAAGTGGAATTGGTGTGAATTGGGAATATGCCAGTTGTGGTGTATGGTGAGGAATTGGCAACAATTGGGAACTGACCAGAAATGATGTAAGAAAGGGGTGAGAAATGGAAACTGGCAAGTAGTGGCATATGAAGGGGTGAGAACTGGTGGGAATTATGAATTGGCCAGTAGTAATATATCAAGGGGGTACAGTTGGCAGGAATTGGGAATTGGCTGGTAGTGATGTATGAATGAGTGGGAATTGTGACTTGGCCAGTAGTGACTTGTGGTGAATTGTCAGGAATTGACCTGTAGTGACATGTGAAAGGGTAGAAATCCACTAGCAATGATGTATGTAGGGGTGACATATGAAGGGGCGTAAATTAAGAATTTGCCACAAATTAGGTATGAAGAGAATGAATTGGCCAGTACTAATACATGAAGTGGTGGGAATTCATCAGTAATGATCTATGGAGGGGGTTGAATTGGATGGAATTAGGAATTTGCTAGTCATGATGTATGAAAGGGGCGTCAGAGTTGGCCAGTATTGCTATGTTGAGGGGAGTTCAAATGGTAGTTTTCCAGTCATGACATGAGAAGAAATTTCTGGGTCTTGACCAGCTATGATGAGGGTGAGAACAGTTCATTTTTCGTATTTCTCTATTGTCTTCCTCCTTCCTCCCTTCCTGTTTACCCCCTGCCTCCCTAGTTTAGTAGACAGCATGCAAATAATTAAGAACCTTCTATTATTCTGAACAATCATGGACACACCAGGCTTTCAGAAGTTCAAGCTGTAATAAGGTTGTATTTATTGCTGGTGATAATTGACACTTGTCAAAAAAATAAAATTAATTTCGTTTATGTATTTGGAAGTTTCTTTCCCTTACAGCTATATCAATAATGATATTAAAACAATTTGTTTGAAGTGCTAGCTGTTATATCTTTATATCATATAGACAAAATTGAGAGAAATGCAGAGAGAAAATTGCAGGTTTTTGGCTTTCCTTATTTTCTTATTTTTCTGCTTTCTTGGTCTTGGTCTTTCTTGATTCACTTGCCTCTTGTCTTTCTTGCCTCAAACTGCAATTGTATTTCCAAAGCCTGCCTTAAGATCAATGGCTTCAGAAACTCAGAGAAACAGATATTGCCTAAACAAGTAATACCTTATTTACTCTGCCCCAAAGAATAAATAATGTCACATAGGCAAAGATCTACACCACCTTTTTTTTGTACATTAAGGTCCAAGTATGTTATGCCTCAAAGACTGAATGCATCCAAAGCTACATTCAAAGGTACATCAAAAACAACTTTTGTCACTGATTTCAATAGGAAAAATATGCACCAAAGTGCGAGGCAACCACGCATCAACCAATGGGGAAACTCTGCTGGTTCAGCAATGGATGTTTTGTCATTTGTCAATGGATGTTTTGTCATTTCAAGACTGGACTACTGCAACTCACTCCAGGCAGGTCTGCCTCTGAGCGCCATTCGTCCTCTGCAACTGATCCAAAATGCAGCTGCATGACTGATTTTCAACCTTCCTAAATTTTCCCACACCACCCCATTGCTGCGCTCCCACCACTGGCTTCCTGTAGCTGCCCGTATCAGATTTAAAACACCGATGCTCGCCTACAAAGCCAAAAACGGACCAGCACCCACTTATCCCAAAGCTCTTATCACACCTCGCATAGCATCACGCTCCCTCCGGTCCTCTAGCACCGCTCGACTGGTCCCACCATCTCTCAGGATACAAGGAAGACCTGCATTGAGACTCTGTTCTGGCTCCGAGGTGGTGGAATGAACATAATATGTTCATTTTGCTAAAATGAATATAATATATGATATAATAGGTAAAAAAAAAAATAATTGAATATCATGTCAGACACCAGGCTGTGTTCTAAACGGATTTCTTTTCATTTTATTGTTTTCTAAAATAAGTTTGAGGATAAACTAACATGTTGTCTATTTGGAACTGCATCCTTCTGTACATTTAACCACCTTAAATCAACTCTCCCTTCTTACTTCTCATCCAACCTCCTGTGTTTAATTAGATTCTTTTTGAACTTCCTGCATTTATTTTGTTCACTTGTTCCTTGTTTGTTACCTTTTCATGATATAATGCACCAATTATAATGCACCAATACACACACACACATTATATATGACAAATGGTGCTTTAGAATGGGTAGTAAATGGCGTGTAAGGTGCTTATTAATACTGTAATAAATGTTTTATAAACATTGATATAGATGATATAGAACAATGCTATAGACCAAACCAATTAAATACGCACTGACTTAGTCCTCTGATGTCTAATAGAGACAAATAAATCTCTCCTAAATCTCTCCTCTAACAATATGGAGGAGAGTAGTAGTGTGTGTGAGTGTATGGGTGTGTGTGTGAGAGTGTGTTTAGGAGGATCGCCATTCCTCCACAGTTCTGGAGCCACATCAGTTGGACACAACCACACAAAAAAATGCACCAGAAAACCCATCAGAGAAATGACCAGCACTCTACGTTCCTCTATCTCCCGCTCCTCTTCCCATTTTCTCCAACCATCTCACCAGGGCTGACATCTTAAGTGCTGCGAGCATCCACTGCCTCCCTCAAACTCACCATTAAAGCACACCAACAGCCCTCCACGCCCCGCCGACCCCACAAACACATCGGTTGAAGACATGCAGCCAGACAGCACGACACGGCAGAAACACAAATCTGAGCTGTCACTGTCTGGTGAAAGAGAGCCTACACTTAGCCCATTATCAAGCTCACAGTCCCAACTACAGGCACAACACTGTAATCTACCGGCTGCTGAAAACAATCATCCACCGGGAGGAAGAAAGTGTCCAGGCATTCCCTCATTTCTGTTACACGTGCCTGCCTTTTATTCGGTTAAGCCGCAAAACTAGAGAATGCCGCAACGTCAAAACATAACATTTTCACAGCTGGACACAGAGAAGGCAGGAGAGATGGAGTGTCTTGAAATACAACAGAATGAAACAGAAAGTAACGGCACACCCTCGGGCACATCACTTCTTTCTTTGCCAAGCTCCCCAAACCCAACCACCCCAAAGAGATGGCCATCCAAAAAGATTAGAAGTTAAACAAATAATGAATGGATTTAACAAGTTAATGAGCTACAGATACTTCCTCCCGCTGTCTGGGGGCGACTTACGAAAAACTTCTTCCAACGGCTGAGCTGTGATAATCCTCATGACTAACCACTGACCTTCCTCAGCTAAATGAAGTGCTTAGGAGGTGCTAAACTGCTTCATGAGATCAGCAAGATACATCACGCAGAGCAGGACTTTGTAGCATGGCTAAGCCTGTAGCTCTAATGACACAAGGTTCTGCTTTCTGAACAAGCTGAAGACGTTCTGCTTAAACATGCTACAACAGTCCAATCTAGAAGTTATTACTTCTATCTATTGTTATTACTAGAAGCATTACTTCAAGGGTCTTTGGTTCTCAAGGGGGAAAAAAAAATCACTGACATGCTAATATTTTTTATAAATAAGTTATAAGTTTATGAGATACAACTATCTATGTGGCAACTCAGTGTACAACTCTACATCAAGTTCTAAACTTCAACTTAAATGTAAATAAAATGCTGTTTTAGAATTCAAACCTAAAATTATAGCTACAAGCAGCGATCACTGGGGTCCAAGCACCATACCATTTTTAAGCTTTGCACGTGGTTTTAGTGGCTATTATTTGAAATGCCTGATTAATAATCAGATGCAATTTTATCAGCCTGCACTTTTATCAATATGGAAGAATCAAACTGACTCTACCAACACGTGTATTCATAAATCATTCACAGGAGCACTTACATAGAACAGTGCGCCATGTGTCCATGACGAAACATTCCTATCTAGCGGGAACTCAGAGTTTGTGTAGATTTACATATATGGAGTGTTGTGGGTGTGGCTACATGTAAATCAGCTGTGCCGTGAACATGCTTGGTGATTTATGGCTGATCGGCACTTCCCGGTATATGCACGAGTACGAAGAAAATCAGCAAAACCTGATTCAGTTGTGATTAGAAAGCAGTTTCGTCTGTATGACTGACCTCAAACTAAAACTTTATTTAAACCCAAAGGAGCAGGACGTGACACAATGCACTCGCTCTCAGTGTGACTTGTGCTTGACTTGACACACACACACACACACACACACACGCTTACTTTTGTCCTTGGTTACTGTAAGTGTTGTCGTATGAGTCGTACCCTTGGTCGTCGTAGGCTGTTCCGTATCCGTCATCGTATTCCTACAGAGAGAGAGAGAGAGAGAGAGAGAGAGACACAGGAAAGAGAGAGATATGAAACTATCAGCAGTGCAGTAACTCGGTGTATCGAGTGTATGAAGGCAGCAAAATGACACACGAGGAACAAAATGTATCAGGTCAAGCGCTCTATTTGTTTCATATTAGCTGTAATATAACATCAGTCATAATTGAGGGTGCATGCTGCCTCTGAGAGAAAAGTCAGGCAGACGTTTAGTTCAAAATGAGCTCTCTAGAGCTTTAATGTCATGACACACACACACACACACACACACACACACACACACACACACACACAGAGACACACAGTACTCTCAGTAAAGAGGTTAATCTCCTCCACTGGACCTCTTTACATATTAATACTCCATTAGCAGAGGAAAAACAGAGAAGTGGAGTGGAGTGCAGGACAGAAGACTCGAAAGTATTTTACGACAGCTCATATCCGGCACCAATCCCTGTTGTTGCTGTTGTTGTTGTTGTTGTTGTTTTTTTCATTTCGTGTACAGTACTGAAATCAAATCAAATCAAAGCTCTGAACACCAGCCAATATCCGGTGCTGACGTCATTACAGTAAGCAGACCTCCACACCACAAGCTCCTGACGCTTCACCACACAGCGGCGCAAATCAAATTTATTTCCTAAATCAGATTTCTAGACGATGTCTGCATCGCAAATGATAAGAGACCAAATCAGATCTGTGTGTTTTCGTTTGCTATCCATTAAATCTGCTTATTATTCTGAGAATGCAGCTGTGTGTACAGTGACGTGGTGCTGAGCAGGAAAAACTTAGCTGGCTAACAACATGGACATTATCATCATTATCATCATTATCATTATTATAATTATTATTATTATTATTATTATTAGTAGTAGTAGTAGTAGTAGTAGTATTGTGGGTTATGCTTTTATGTCTATATTTCATGTCGCTGTGGTAATTTCCCTGACGTAGTGAAGCACTTCACACAGAACGATGAACAAAAACAAATGATTTATCTGTTCAATTTAATTTTAAATATTTATTTTAAAGGTTTATTTCCTCCCTCAGCTACGATTCTGAGCTGTGGCATTAGCCAATGCATCCAATTCATTATTAATATTTTATATTATTTATTAATTGCTTTATGTTTACATTATTATTTTTTGTAGAATTTGCATTACATTTTATTTTTCTCTATTTTCTGCTTCTTCCCTTATGTTGCTTTTTTTATTTGCCATTTTTCTTTGTAAAGTACTTTGACCTGTACTATTATTATTATTATTATTATTATTATTATTATTATATGAAATGTAATATGAGCTAATAATAATAATAATAATGATAATATTACATGCTCATTTTTGTACCTTAAGCAATATATATGATCTTAAATTGTTTTTTTTAATCTCTTTATTCGTGCAGTTAGTGCTGTCCATCAGGCGTGTGCAGTTTACGCTGCTGGCTTTACGTGCGAGTTGAAGCATGCGACGTTCTTTTACGCTTCCAGATGTCGTGAAAAATCATCACGGATAAAGGAGCAAATTCTTTCTGACCAGCTGTTAGTCCGAACGTCCACCTAAGCAAAGGAAAGTCGACAAAACCTGCACTCCTTTATCACTGGCATCATGAACTGACTTTGATGATTAAGAGCTCTATCGCTGAGTGATGTCACACAATCACAGTACGATGCTGCAGCCAAGGAGAGAAAAAAAAGAAAGGAAGAGAAACCGATCAATCCCAGCGCTTCACACGTCCTCCTCTCGACTCTGCTCTCCTAAAGCCGCATCAGACTTCAAAGCTAAGCTGCTCTCGGGCTAAAGCAGGATAAACGGGACTAAAGACTCCGACCTCTCCGTGTTCTCCTCCTTCGCTCTGTCTGTCACACTTTCTCAGCTCCAAATCCATTCATCCCCAATTAACATGCGTGAAATCATCCACTCGGGGATTTAGCAACAACACAATGTGAACACACAGAGGACAGAAGAACGCTCTCTCTCTCTCTCTCTCTCTCTCGCTCGCTCTTTTCCTTCATCCTGGTTTGATTATTGAAGGTGCATTAACGTCTCGCTTCTCGTTTTTATTTGAGTGACATTTAAACCGAGTACATGTGGACAAGTTTGTTAAGAGGAGCCACTAGGGACCCATTTTGCATCAAAGTCTTGCTTTTTTTTAATAGATATTAATGACTTGATGCTGTAAAATGGAACATTACAGCACATTAAAAACATACTGAAGGATGAGAAAATGTGACTTTAAGGAAACTGGTTTGAGCGTGAACGTTAATATCACTCTAAACCAGCATTTCCTGAACTTTTTTTTAGCCATACAGCCTCCTCTGTGGATAACAGTTGTGACTGTGACTTCTGAAATCCCTGGAAGAAAAAGTTTCCACGTTGCGTACTGAGTTTTTCAGATGAGGTTTTGTGCTCGCAGTTCATTATGTTCAACTGGGAATCTTTCCCAGGAACACCAGGCATAAGGTGGGAATGTGGCCTTGCTGGGATGTCAGTGATACACACACACACACACACACACACACACACACACACACACACACACACACACAAAGACACACAATCACTCCTAGGGCAATCTAGATGACACAACTTCCCCACTGCATCCATTACATGTGCTTTTGTTCTGGTTTGTGATCCTGTCTCCGCCCCTTTGCTCTCATTGGTCAGTTCAGTAACGTGTGCACCCGTTCTCAGTTCGGCACTTGATCCGTTTTTCTCTTCATACCATCTGTTCCTTTGTCTCGTTGAGTCTTATTTTTCCCTCTTCTGGTTGTTGTCTTGTGCCTGCACTTTGACTGAGGCACTTCCTGTGCTCTGACTTCTGCGTGAAACTAAGACGATGGTTATTGGTAAACAGTGAGACAACATCTACGATCTTCTCTGCATCTTCGTCACTGATGAGCTAGAGCAGGGTCTGAGAACCATCATGGCATCGTAAAACATCACTTCATTACCCACAATGCAAAGCAGAACATGAACTGGAGTTTTAGCAACAACAAAGAAACACACCACGTACCCCAGCCTGGACTTTCTAACATTCTGTTGTTTCAGTTCAGGTTTCATTTTTATTTTATTCAGCATGAAAGTGAGCAGGAGGATGGAAACTGAGCAGGAGGATGGAAAGCTCACCACTGGTGAAAGCATTAGCTGAAGAAGCTAAGTGAGCAGGACAGCTCGAGATGGGGAGCGTGCTCATTACAGCCAGCTAATGAAGTCAGACATGTGACCATATGTTCCTTAATTAAATTGTCTCTGTTTGATTCTAACTTCCTGTTCTGGGGTTGAGGGTTTGGCAGGACATTCGCCAAACACGGTGAGGCCGAAAAACATGGCTCAGCATTAAGACGTAGCAAAAACACTGTGGCTCTTGAATTGGCGGTGAAGATGGAGTCAATAATTTATGATGCAGCTGCGACAATTCAGACATTAGGCTACAGACACTAAAGAGATCCCAGTGAAGGAGGCGTGGCCTGTGTGCTATAGTTTCAGTGAAGGAGGCGTGGCCTGTGTGCTGTAGGTTCAGTGAAGGAGGCGTGGCCTGTGTGCTGTAGGTTCGGTGAAGGAGGCGTGGCCCGTGTGCTGTAGGTTCGGTGAAGGAGGCGTGGCCCGTGTGCTATAGTTTCAGTGAAGGAGGCGTGGCCCGTGTGCTGTAGTTTCGGTGAAGGAGGCGTGGCCCGTGTGCTGTAGTTTCGGTGAAGGAGGCGTGGCCCGTGTGCTGTAGTTTCGGTGAAGGAGGCGTGGCC
>CM074924.1:1908273-1920163 GCA_037576815.1 Pangasius larnaudii | reverse complement strand
ACACACACACACACACACACACCAAGCCTCAGAGAGAAAACACACACTCACTCACACACACACACAAGAAGCAGCTCTGAGGATCAGCTAAGCGCTCCACATCACCGGAAGTGTGTTAATGGTGTGTTAATGGAGTGTTAATGAAGGAGCCGGAGGTGGAGAATGTCCCGGAGATTCGGCTTCATCCATCCGCCTCACAGAGCCGCCACACCGGGAAGCGTCCAGCTCCTGCGCGCTGCCTCTGCGCTCTACAGCTTCCAGCTCCCCCTGCTGTATCCACGGGCAACCGAGAGCCCGCCCACTTCCTGCTCTGATTGGTCCGATTCAGTATCAGTCACGCGCAAAGGGAGGCGGCGCTAACATTTTTATTAATAATAATAATAATAATAATAAAAAAACTTTATTTATATAGCGCCTCTTTATATAGGAAAAGAAAATAGAAACATAAAACATGCAACAAAGACAATTAATATTAAAATACAATATAATAATAATAATAATAATAATAATAATAATAATAATAATAATAATAATAAATTTAGCATTGAGTGTTAAATGGAGGAAACTTTAACATTTTAATGTTTCATATTTTAATTTTTATATAATATGTTTAGTATTTGTATATTTTAACATGGTCAGTTGTATTTCATATATGTTTAATTTTTATCTTTTTCATCTGTTTAATATTTAAATATATTTCATGTGCTAATATATTAGTGTATGTTTTCATAAGTGTCTTATTAATGTTAATATTTGAATGTTTTTAATATGTTTAACGTGTTATGTTTCATTTAATGAGTTTAATGTGTTTGCGGTACAGTTGAATCTTTTATATTACATTGATTTACATTTACATTTAAATATGAGTGTTTAGTATTTTATACACTTTAAATGCGAGTTAAAGCAACACAGCATTTATCTGATAAATTCCCACAATTTTACACACACACACACACACACACACACACACACACACACACACACACACATATACAGTATATATATATATATCCTCAGTTCTTCCAGATTAATCACAGATTTATTTGATATATGAATACATTTATTCAATCATGTTCATGCTCTGTAATAATTTCCATAGATGTATAGTTTTATTAGCGAGTACCGATCGTTTTATTAATGTAATCAGCGCTCGATTGTGTATTATAAGACGGATTGATACTTTGCATAATTTCAGAATAGTTTCAGTTTAAATGGATTAAATATTACAATTTCAGAAGATGCTTTCAATATACAGAGTTTTTCGCTCCAATATATCTGGCATTTGAAGGTGCAAAATATTTTCTATTAATTAAACAACAACAAAATCAGAATTATGTTGGGTGCATAAATATTCACACCCCTGGAATCACTTCTAGCTGCGATTTACAGCTGTAAGTCTTCTGGGACATGTCTCTATCAGGTGTGCGCATCTGGATTGTGATTATTTTTGCCCGTCCTTCTTTGCAAGTCTTAGCACTTTCGCCTTGGCGCAAAGCTCTACGCTTGACGCAATCCCAACACACCCTGAGAACACGGTTCCCACTGTGAAGCAGGGTGGTGGTAGTATCAGGAGCGCAGCTTTTCAAGTCTTGCCACGGATTCACAATCAGATTGCGGCCTGGCTGTTCTGACACGCTCCGGTTCCTTGTGTCGAACCCCTCCAGTGTAGATTTGTGCAGTAAAATTTGGGTTGGAATATGAAGCTTTGCCTCCAGCTCGAGTGTCTTGCAGACTGGAGCAGGTTTTCTTCTAGAATTGCCCTCAACCTTGACCCATCTTTCCCCGGTTCCTGGTAATTAAAAGCTTCACCATACCATGGTGCTACCACCACCATATTTCACAGTGGAAATAATGCTATCAGGGAGATGAACTGTGTTTTTTTGTGGGGGTTTTTTCCCCAATGTTGCGGTTTTTTTGCAGTCCAAATTTTGAGTTATTTATTTAGTTCGTTATTTAGTTTCATTTTTTACTGTAGATCCCAATTGCATCCATTTCAGCTGTAAAATACGCAAAGGGGAGTGAATACTTTTGCAAGTCACTGTTTGGAGGGTGTATATGCAACTTGGAATTGGATAAGCATTCGTGTTCATGCACGTATTTTGAGCGCGAGCATCTGAATGAGGTCGACGTTACGTCCGGAGGTTCAGTTATGCACGAGGAAGTTTGCTATTCAAAGCCCACATCAGAACCACAGCATCAGCGCTAATGGACGGTCAGGACATGATGGCTGGCTGCAGGGCATGTGTGTTCTCATTACAGACATGTCCAGAAGCTACAACAGACCGCACTTCACCAGCTACAGCTACAATTTCAGGAGCTGAAAGCTGAGAGGGGAAAAAACAAAACAAACAAAAAAAAAAACAGGCATGAAATGCTTTTTTCTTTGGACAGGAATATAGTCTGTTGTATATTCTGTTCTCTCACTGCCTGCTTTGGAAAAAAAAAAAAAAAAAAAAGGAAAGAAATTCTCTGTGTAAATTTGTAATACAGCTCTGTCTGGGCCAGATAAGCTAGCGGTAGAGAAATCCAGTCTTGTTCACACAAAACCATGTATACTGCATGTATAAGGGTCTCGCTGTCGATATCACAGAGCATCAGAGCAGAGGAAAAAACTCAGAGTACAGTCCACTGAAGGCTCGTTGCGGGATTTTATGAATAAATCACATTCCACAGATAAACATAAGGAATAAAACAATGTGCGACGTGGCTCGATGTTTCCAGGAGTTGATTACTTCCTATAACAGCACCACACGTTGCTTTATTCCTCTTACACCACAGCAGTTTGCCAACTAGTACCATGTTTCACTTATTAAAGAGCGTCACATCATAACTTGCAGTTAGGTTTAATGTGGAACATGTGCAAGCAACTTCCTGTTCACTTTTACATTACAGCAGCTCTAAACAGTCGCTTAGCTCAGACTGGTACCAAGCGCTGACACTGGAGACTCCTTCCATAACCGTTACATAAACATCTCTTTTCAGAAAACTTCACCACATCACCATATCATATTTACACACATTTATTAATCTGTTTTTTTTTTTTATTATTAGAGGAGCGTCCGCCGTACCAGTCCCTGTCAGTGAGCTGTTACTATAGAAACGATAACGTATTAGAACGAATATGTGATTCGCAGCTGCATTAGTCTCGGAGCTGCTGTCCAATCACAGTCCAGAATTCAGCGCTGTAGTATAATACGATAATAGTGTAGCGTGACTTAAATGACTTTCTGCTTAAACGTAGCTTTTTTTCAATGCTTGCATCCCATAACTGTGTCTATTTCACTGCCAGGTATTATGAGATATCCATAAATTAGCGTCAACTCTGCAGCCAAACAGGGAGCTAATAGCGCCGTAAAAATCAGGTGCTAGAGAGAGACATCTGCAGATTTCGACATGCTGACAGAAGGAACCATTATACTCATCAGTCACACTAGCTAACAGAAGCACATGTAGGTGAAATAATAAAGGGCCTAGAGTTGAGCCTTGGGGGACTCTGTGTAATGCTGCGTGATGCTTATTGCTCGAAATGAAGCAAAACCAGGCCTGAAGCTATACTTTCTTCTCCACCTTCTTCTCCACTAGTGCACTCACCACCTCGCTATTATTCAAAACCTCCCACCCTAGAGTCTTTAAGGGGGCGTGGCTATCTAGGACATGAAGGGCAGGAAGTTAAGCTACATAGATGTTAGCCTATCTGTCAGATTCACTGTTGAATTCTGGATTGTGATTGGTCAGGAGGTGTTGATTAGTTTTCTACAACTCTGTTTCATTGTTGATTATTTTACTTTAACAGCACCACACACACACACACACACACACACACACACACACACACACACAGTGTTTTATGTCTTCAACACCAACACTGTTCACTTTCTGTGTGTAATATTAAAATCAAATGATAAAACTTTCAGCTTTCAGAGCAGTTCAGCGATGCACATCAGTGTAGCACTGCGAGGGCGTGTTTATACTATTCTTTTTTCTTTTCTTTTGAGGAGGATGTGAATATGGAGGTTTTGCTGGGTGGGCACTGCAGGGTGTAGGCTGAGGAGAAGCAGGTTACATAACATCAGGGTTCTGCAGTCCACAGGTCACACATTAACCAACCGCTTCATGTATATTCCGTCCGAGGCATTTCAGGCTGTCGAACGCCCAACGCAGAGGTGAAGCATTGTTTGTTTACTGATGTACAATACACTGCTTGGGGCAGTCGATAAAAAAAAAAGCTTATTTATAGGCAACTGTGAGTTGTGGAGTTGTGGAGATGTGCAGCAGAGAAGGTGAACAGGAACAAGGTGTTGGAGAAGAGTGTGCTGGAGATGGAGGTAGTGTGATGAAGCACAGGAGGAGCGAATGTAGGAGCGAGCTGTTCCTGGAAACATTGGAAAACACTCAAGAGGTGGAAATGTCAGCAGTGTCAGCACGGTGCATGACATCTGGCTCTAACAGTTCCTCATCCTCAGCTACATCCCTCCAGTTCGTAATCGCTGTCAACTAGCTATATGTGCAATATTGTTTTATTAATCCCACTCATGCGGTTATTATTTTTGTTTGTACCTGCCCACAATATTCTAATCAATTTCATTGGTTTTATTTCCCCAAAATATACATAAATTAGCAGGCTAATTTAAACCAGCGTGACCCTGACCAGGACGTTACTAAGGATGAATGAATGAAGGCTGTAAATATATCACACACAGCACCACATATGATTTATTGAACGTGGTCACTCTTTGTCCCACAAGCTTCATATCTGACTGCAAAATGCAAAAACCTCCCCTTCGCCTGGCTTTTTTGTCGTGTTCCCAAGGATCACAGATACCCTGTGAATCTTTCTGGCAATTGTTTCTTTAAAATTAAATAAATGATAGTGTGACTCCTTTTCCAATCTGTATTATGTGTTTTAACCCGAATAATGTGTACATATCCAGTTACATTCTGCAACAAGGACTCAGGACATTTCTCCTCCCCACCAGCAGGGGTCACACTTCAGTCCTCTCACTTCCTCTTCACTTCCTGGTTCCACACTATATAAACAACACAATTTTTTAAACAATACCCACAGAGCTCAGACACAAAAATGTGTAAATCAAAGGGTAGTTAATGGACCTTTTACACACTTCCATGTTTACGAATATAAGTAGTAGCATTTCAAACCCTGAAAAATGGCAGCAAATACAGTTCGCAATCACTACAATGTCTATAAATGCACACATAATTCAAGCAAACACCCATACTTCAGGTTTCACTCTTTTCCCACCGATTTCCGATGCGTTTGTGAAAAAGAGGATGAGGATGAGCATTTCAAGAAGCAGCACGTACAGCTGTCGCCGACATCTCAAATAATCTGTCTACTCGAAAACCGTTAGCTGTAAGTAGTTACATTAGCTGTGAGATAGCTCAACCCCTCACCCGTTAAACGCTGTTAGCATAGCGGCGCAGCTGACCGTTGTTTTCCCGGCCTAGCCTGCTAACGCTAACCATGCAGGGGCAGAGCAGCTGCAGTCTGTGTGCCTCTAACGTGGTGTTATGTGTTTGAACTGAAGTTTTTCCGAGCTAGCACTGATAACTGTTTGCAAATGTTTCTCGCGTACGTACGGAGAATAAACTCTTACAAAACAGTTTAGGCTGTAATCTCTGTAGTCTTTCATTGAAATGTACTTGTAATCCATAATCTCCTTTGGCTCACGCAGGATTTATTTATAGCGATGCCATCTGTGACTCGACAGCCTCCGAGACTCCGATCCACCAGCGAGTCGATATCACATACAGCAAGCTTCCCTGCATCTGATGAGCTATGAGCGAGCCGGGGGTTGAGGAATAAAACCGAAGTTTAGGGTTGGGGAATGGATGTGTGGTTTTTAGTTAACAGTGTGGAGAGCAGTGTGTGTGTGTGTGTGTGTGCGTGTCTTTGTGAGTGCTGAGAGCTCGCAGGGATGAAGAGGGTTGTTATCGTGACAGGGAGCGATGGTAATCATTGAGGAGGGAAGGTACCTGCTGCTGAGAGCTTCTTCCTTTAATTCCGGTCTCATAAATGTGGCGTTAATTACAGCACGCTGGGGAGATGAACAGCACCGCCGAGAAACAGCGAGACCGCTCAGGCACACACACACACACACACACACACACATATCTGCTATCTCCTCTCCTACGTATACAGTGTGTTTGTCTCGGTGTCCTCGTTGGGGAACAAATGAACTTTTATCCACTTCTTCGTTTTCTCCTGAATTATTATTATTCTTATTATTCTGGAGCATATGTTTTAGATTTTCCTTTTATTTTATTGCTTTTTAAGCCTAATGCTCCCATAGTGATCTTCTGCTTTTCTTCTCTTCTGTCCTCTTGATCTGTTTCTTTACATCTTACAGCAATATTGTTTTAAAATCCCATTTTCTACTCGCTTCATCCCAATATAAAGGTTATTGTTACTGGGAAACAAAGCGGCATCAGCGTGGAACCTGTAACAGCAGTGCCTGCATTTCATGATTGTCCCATAACAGCGCGTCCCCAAGCGTTTTATTCCTCTTATACCACAGCCAGTTTCCACTGAAACAAGAAAGACACTTTTTTAAGCTGTTTATAGTTACATGTAATGTTGTGGAACTTGCAACTGCAAAACAAGTTCGTGCCTGTTCTCACTTACATTATAGCAGCTGCACACAGTTGTTTCCTCACCAGCCTCTCTTTATTCTCTCTCTCTCTCTTTCTCTCTCTCTTTCTCTCTCTCTCTCTCCAAAAAAAATCCAAACTCAGCTTTTCCTCTGACTGTTCCAAAGTGCCGACACCGAAGACTCCTTCCAGAAACGTTAAATAAACATCCCCTTACAGGAAACTTCACCACGTTAACAATTCCACGTTTTTAATTGATTTATATGGTGTTACTGTTACTATAGAAGCGACAACGTATTAATATAAACCTGCATGTCATTTACGTTGCAGCTAGAGCCACAGTCAGAGAGTGAGAGAAAATGAGCCCACACCTTCTGACTCGAGAACTCGACAGCACTGTAGTGTAAAGAAATAAGTACCAATCAGAATCCGGAGTACATTAGCGCTGTGATGTGAAATAATAACAACCTCTAATAGAGTGTATAAAAATATATTCTTTCCTGTATGGACAGTTTTATTCTGATCTCCTTCTGACACTACTTTTGCTCCAATGTGGAAAAAAAAAAACAAGCTTTTAATGCTGGAAATATGTTACATTGCTAATCTAGGGGGGATTTCACACCCCTCAGTGCACTGTGTGTGTGTGTGTGTGTGTGTGTGTGTGTGTGTGTGTGTGTGTGTGTGTGTGTGTGTGCGTCTCATCTCCTCCCATAAACCAAAATTATAGCATACATTCTCTGACAATTTTATTAGGAACACCTGTACACTTACTGATTTATGCGATTGTCCAATCAGCCAATCAAGTGGCATCAGTGGAAAATCTTGCAGGTCAGGAGCTTCAGTAACTGTTCATGTTAAACATCAGAATGGGGAAGAGTGTGAGGAAAATCAGTGACTTTGTGAGTCTGAGCTCAGTTAGAGTATTTCAGAAACTGCTGGGAATCTCTTGGGATTTTCACACAAACGGTCTCTAGAGTTTACACAGTATGGTGTGTGAATCAAACAAAAACAAAAAATCATTACGTGAGCATCAGTTCTGCTGAAGGAAACACCTTGATGAGGAGAGAGGTTTAGAGGAGAATAGCCAGTCGTTTTCGAGCCGACAAGAAGGCTACAGTAACTCCAGTAACCACTCTTTACAACCATGGTGAGCAGAAAAGCATCTCAACATGTTGAACCTTGAGGCAGATGGACAACAACAGCAGAAGACCACATCAGGTTCCCGTCATGTCAGCCGAGAACAGGAACCTGAGGCTACAGTGGGTGCAGACTCGTGAAACTGGACAGCCGAACACTGGAAAAAGACGAGAGGGAGAGACAGAGAGAGAGAGAGAGAGGGAGAGAGAGAGAGAGAGAGCTTTTCTGATTGTAGTGACAGCACTGCCTCCTGCTGGCGACACGCAGCACTGCTCTGTAGGGTTATAAAGGTAAAGTGAGGTCACGTGAAGGTTAGTGGTGATAGAAATGATTGGATAAGTTTAAAGTTTAAGTGGCTATTAGATCTCGTACCGTTGAATATCTTCTAACGCAGTAGGATGTGTCTATCTGTCCACTGGTCCTTTTGTCTATGCGTCCTAGCACAAAAGAACTGTGGTTTATACACACACACACACACACACACACACACACACCTATTCAGAGCTAGTCAAACAGAATGATCTCAGCAGCTCTCATCCTTCCGATTCATTGATTCCCTCTCTCTGTCTCTCGCTCTCTCTCTCTCTCTCTCAGTCTGTCTGTATCTCTCTCTGTCTCTCTCTCTCACTCTGTCTGTCTCTCTCTTTCTCTCTCTCTCTCTGTCTGTTTCTATCTGTCTGTCTGTTTCTGTCTCTTTCTCGGTCTCTGTCTTTCTGTCTCTCTCTCTGTCTTTCTCTCTCTCTCTCTCTCGGTTGGAAGTGTCGGCTAACGAGGAGCTGTCAGCTTTATCCAGCTAAACAAATCAATGGACTGCAGGAGCTTTCAAGGTCAGTGCTCTCTCAGAAGTCATGCTGGGAATCTGCAGCAAATTTGTAAAATCAGAAATGATACCTGTCGAAGATGCGATAGTTCCACTTCATGATGCCTGTGACCTGCACGATGACCTTGCATTCATGGAAAGTTGAAATGCCACTTGGAATGCGGCAGCACTGGGTCAACACTCCAAGTCCTGCATTAGCTCTAATCAGGAGAAGACTCGGTGTGAAGTGCACACAGTTACGCTGCAGTTTCGCTCGTGTCACTTGTAGTTTGTCTCTTCAGGGCATGTAGCAAGCATGAATGTTGTCAGCTTGTAGGCGTGGCCCGTGCAGCTTTTTATTTTAATGAGAAACAATAGTAGCTATATATATAGCTTCTAAAGCTTATGAGTTAAACAGAAATTAAATAACGTACTTGTTGGATGTACCTGTGCTAGTTTCATCAGCAAAAGCAAGCTAGCTCTACTAGCTACGAACAACGATCTCTGCTACTTCCTTCCAAGCTATATTTTTCTTTGTGTTGTCTCTATACACATTTAATGACAGGATATGATGAAACCAGGGTTTTCTTCCATTTTTGCACCAAACAGTAAACAGAAACTAACTGCAGGTAGGAGCTAAAGTTGTGAGCAGGTAAATGAAGAAACGTCAGGCCAGAGGATTGGTCCGAGGAATCGTTGAGCTGATTGTATGGATTTTTGTTGTTTTAATGCATCACGCCTAATTTTCACAGAATTGCGAAAATCTCATTTCAGATGTCATTGGAGCTGAAATCGTGGCTCTGTGTCACACGTGTCCAGGGAAAATGAACAGATGCCTGTTACTTTATCACTTGCTAGTGTGAACACTGGACTAACTACAATAATCTGAATAAGACAAGACATTTAGGAACCGTTGTGGCACGATTCTGAATGTGAAAATGTTCCCCTGTGTAACTGCTGGTGTATCATTCAGATATGATGTTGTGCCTTAAGTTGCCAACCCTGCGTGCTTGGATTAAACTCTTACAAAGCCGTACTTTTGGATAAAAAAACAAAATCACATTTATTTTGATCGAAATCTTGGTAGGAAAACTTAATGTCAAGTTCAACTTTGGTGACTAATAACAAAACAGTTCTGGCTGCATGTTTCGCTTCATTAGTTCAAGTTCAAGTTCAGTTTATTTATATAGCACATATAAAACAGCCACACGACTGACCAAAGTGCTGTACTGAGGTTCAGAAGAAGAATAGAATAAAATGAAAAAAAAAAAATCAGCACCACTAACACAATGAAGACAGGGTCTAGCGCCAAAAATACAACGACTACGAAAATATATTAGTAACACAAGGGGAGCAAACATTTTGAAGACAAGATACTAGGCAAAGACCATAATAAAAGGTCATTTATAAGCCACGGAAAACAGATACGTTTGTAAGAGAGACTTAAAAGTGGTCAAACAATGGGTTAATCTAATCTCTAAAGGCAGGTTATTCCACAACCGCGGCCCAACCACTGAAAAAGCTCCATCCCCTCTGCGTTCGAGTCCGGAGTGTGGGATTAAAAGAAGATTCTGATCGCTAGATATTAAACTTCTGCAAAGGAGTATATGGGTGCAGCAATTCAGATAAGTAAGTGGGGGCTTGATCATGTAATGATTTATATACAAATAAAAGAATTTTAAAATCGATTCTGAATTTGATAGGCAGCCAATGTAGGGTCCTCAGAATTGGGGTAATGTGAGCGCTTATACGGCAGTTATGAAGGAATCTGGCAGCAGCCAGATCACATCGATCAACGATCACATCAGTTTTATCCTCATTTAAGGATAAGAAATTTCAGTCAAGATTTAACTTCATCTAACCATCTTAATAAAGATGTAAATGCTGAAGGATCATTTCTCTTGATTGGTAAATAGATTTGGGTATCGTCGGCGTAAAAATGAAAGGACACCCCTTTCGAATGGAACCCAAAAGCACTTCATTAGCACTTCGTCCTGTAGAAATAAAAATCCGAAAAAAAGAGGAAGCTTCATTCTCGCAGTGATTTGGGATGATATTGTTGATTCTGTAATATGACGTTGCTATAGTCTTTGTTCTTCTCTTCCCGAAGCAAAAGAATAGATAGAAGTACTCTTATTCATTTCTCCCTCCCCTCCCCTCCCCTCCAAATTGCTAGCTCTCCCCTAGCATGGAACAGCGCAGAAGCTAGCACATGCTTCCTCGGAGACACACAAAGCCAAACACTCCCAAGACACTACTGAACTGCTGACATCTATGGTTCCTTCACCTTTGCCTTTGCAGGTATTGCAGCAGGACCTGTGGGTGGTGGCCAGGGTCGTGGTGCGTCCAGTGTCTATCCGGGGAACCCTGGGCTTGAGGTGGGAATATTACCCAGGATGGGAGGAAATTCCATTGCAGGTCACCATGCATGCATTCATTAACACCGAGGGACAATTTTAGCAAAGACAGTCCACCTAGTGGCAGGAAGGATTAAGAGGAAACCCACACGGACATGGGCAGAGCATGCGTTAGAGTTTTCTGTGAGACCGGGCTGGACATGACATGAAGAAGAAGAAGCCTTGAGAGGAACCAGAAAAAAACAGAAAAAGGAGCCGGACCTCTGCTGAGTGACACTGGATAGTGAGATTATTACAGTATGCAGGTGTAGAAGAGTAAAGACAAACAGTGCTGAGTGGGTTTACAGGAGGTGAGATAAAGTATACAGTATATAGTGAAAGAACACAGTGCAGCGTGCAATTTGAGACACTGCCTGAATGTCTATTATCACTACTGATCACGGCTCTTTGCTCCATGGCTGATTTGCTTTTAATAACTCGGAGTCCCGAGGCATCACATTCTCCACTAACACACGCCTGTCAAAGCTTCACTGACATTTCTTATTACAACCTGACCACAGATGAAGCTGTGCTTAAACATAATTAACATATTTTCCCCATTAGCTGTGTGTGTGTGTGTGAGAGAGAGAGAGAGAGAGAGATTCAGCTGTAGGGAGAAAACTGACAGAGGAAAGAACACAAGATATTGAAAATAAGTGACATACAGTATGACTTTAATAAGTGAAGACTGTCAGAAATACAGTACACACACACACACACACACATATACACACACACACACACACACACACACACACATACACACACACACTCACGATTAATGCTGCAACAAAAGAAGTGCATGTGTTTTTCCTCATGTGATTCTTTTTTAACATATGATTAATTTATTTGCATATGTGATTCTTTTATATGATTCAATTATTTTACATTTGGTTTAACAGAAGATTCATTTATTTACACTTGTGATTCTTTACATATGATTCATTTG
>CM074924.1:1886625-1894125 GCA_037576815.1 Pangasius larnaudii | reverse complement strand
TTATAGTAGTATTTAATAATTATTGCGTAATAATAAGTAATAAGCTAAAATTACAGAAAGCAATTGTATGTATATAAACCCAGTCAGAATGATGTTAAAGACGCAGCTCGTTGTTGTTGTTGTTGTTGTGTGTAATTTATACTCGATAAAGCAGCAGGCAGTTTATCATCCACACTGAGCCCTGACACCAGCCAGCTTGTGTTTTGTCACTGCTCTTGCTGGGGTTAAACATCTGGTGTTTTTATACACATCATTACCCTGATACGAGCCTAGTGTGTGTGTGTGTGTGTGTGTGTGCATGCGTGTGTGTGTGTGTGTGTTTGCTCTCACTTCTGTACATCTTATCTACAAAAAATATGCCTTGAGGCCCAGTGGGTCATAATCAATCAAAACCCATAAGACGCTGAAGAGGGTTTACAGCGGCTTGCATGTGCTGCCCTGAGGACCTCTAAAGGTGAGGAAGGAGGAGAGAGCGGAGTAATAGTGCTTCTTTAATACTCAGAGTGGAGTAATAAAGTTCCTTTAATACCCAGACATGAGTAATAAACTTCCAGACATGAGTGATAAAGGTGGTTTAATACCTGAGTTTTAAAGGTGAGAAGGAAAGAGCTGAGTAATAGTGTTTCTTTAATATTGTGACTATGACGAACGGACGAACTAATATCCAGCGCGGAGTAACAGAGCTATATTAATACCCAGATATGAGTAATAGACCTCATTTCATACTCACTGGCGGGTAGAAAAGTTCCATTAATACTATAAACTGAGTGATAAAACCCTGTTAATACCCAAATATGAGTAACAGAACTGTGCTAACGCCCCAGAACGAATAACAGAGCTCATTACTACCAAGAGCTGAGTAACAGATATCCGGCGCAGAGTAACAGAGCTACATTAATACCCAGATACGAGTAATAGAGCTCCGAGCTCCGTTACCACTCGGAGTTCTGTAACCTTTAGCATCTCCTTTAATACCCAAAGCTGAGTAATAAAGCTCCATTAACATCCAGATCAGAGAAATACAGCTCTGTTGATACACAGAAATGAATAACAGAGTGGTTTTATTACTAGGAACCGAGTAATAAAGTGCATCTGATACTGAGAGCTGAGCAACAGAGCACATTTAATATACAGAGTAATACAGTTCATTTAATACTACCAGTTGAGTATTAATACCAATCCATCAGTTGTTGTTGTTGTTGTTGTTGTTGTTGTTGTTGTTCTTTGGGCTGCTCCCGTTAGGCGTCACCACAGCGGATCATCGGTCTGCACATTTGATTTGGCGAAGGTTTTACGCCCTTCCTGACGCTTGGGACTGGCACTGGGAGTGCACGGCCTTGTGCTACCCCAGTGGCTTGCCACCAATCTATGAGCACTAGAACTAATTTAATACCAAGAGCTGAGATAAAGTACAGTAGCAGAGAAACAGAGGTCATTTTTTTTTTTTATATATCCAGCACTGTGTAATAGAGCTACATTAATAGAGCTCCTTTAACACTCAGAGTTCAGTAACCTTTAGATTCATTCTGTGCCTTTAATAAAGTAAAAAAAAACAAAAAACAAAGTTCATTTCATACTAAGATATGATTTGATTTATAACAGCTCCTTTAAAACCAAAAGCTGAGTAACAGAGCTCCTCTAATAACCAGAGATTAAAAACTAGAGCTGCTTTACCTCAATAGCCTTGTAATAACACAGTTTTTCATGCCGGGGCGTCTTCATTTTTGCCACGGCGTGCTCCACTGCAACATTCCAGCCTCTAAAGCGCTAATTTTAGTTTCTCACTCTGGGATTAGAGAGCGCTAAGTAATAAAGAAGAGCGAAGAGCTTGCACCGAGCACCACTCATCACACTGTCAGTGAGAAAAAAAAAAAGAAGCAACCTCGCTCTTGCTCTTTCCCTCTCACACTTCTTTTCTGCTGTCTCAGTTTTTTTTTTTCCTCTTCATTTCCCTCATTCTGTCACTTTCTGTACTCCTCCCTGGTATTCTGTCATTCACACTCCTGCGTCCTCTTTTTTTCTGACATCACATCACTGGGTAAATTCTCTCGAAGTCGGCTTTCTGAGTGCTAACGCAAAGCCTCCTGCAGCTTGCCTCGTCCACTTTACACTATTTCACCTGTCACTCTGATGTGCATTTATAACTTACATCAGGAGGTAGGACCAAAAAAGCCGGATGTGACATCATAACTAATCATGCTTCCTGAAAAGCTTCTCTTAATTACGCTAAATCACCTGAATAATGCTTGCAGATTGGTATGTATGAGATCATTCCTTCTTGTTCATGCCTTACACTGATCTGACGCTGATCCAGTCTCATCTGACGCTTTTCCTCACTGTATTTGAATATGAAGCTCCTGATTTCAAAGGACATTGTAGACCAATGCCCGAGATCAAGACAAGTCCAAGTCAAGAGAGGAAACGTGTGTTAGGAAGCCGTTACGCATGCAGGTACGGGTAAACGACAGCTTCATAGCACTGACAGACAGACGTAAGACGAAATATAAGACAACAACAAGGTAAAAGGTCAGGCAATGTTCAAACAGCATACACTGGGCAAAGCAAAGAGCAGAAATGTGAAAAAAAAACAGACCTAGATCCAAAAACCAGAAAGACTTTGATCGGTATAAACAGCGCAGTGTGTAAAATTTGCATTGAACAAAGAAATCCAAAGACTAATCAAGTGTGAACTGAAAACAGGTGAAAGTAATCATGACACACAAGGGAGACAACCAATGACAAGTCATGGGCGGAGACAGGACATGAAACCTACACATATAATGCACATGGCAACATAAACAAACACATGACAACATGGAAGTAGGCACTGTCCAACAGTGCCCCTGAACCAGAACCACCCCTGATCTAGCAGCAACCCCACCCAAGATGAGCACAGCTCCTACAAACAGTACCACTAGATCCAGCAGTGCCCCTGAACCAGAACCACCCCTGATCTAGCAGCAACCCCACCCAAGATAAGCACAGCTCCTACAAACAGTACCACTAGATCCAGCAGTGCCCCTGAACCAGAACTGCCCCAGAACTAGCAGCAACCCCACCCAAGATGAGCACAGCTCCTACAAACAGTACCACTAGATCCAGCAGTGCCCCTGAACCAGAACCGCCCCAGAATTAGCAGCAACCCCAACCAAGATAAGCACAGCTCCTACAAACAGTACCACTAGATCCAGCAGTGCCCCGAACCAGAACCACCCCTGATCTAGCAGCAACCCCACCCAAGATGAGCACAGCTCCTACAAACAGTACCACTAGATCCAGCAGTGCCCCTGAACCAGAACCACCCCTGATCTAGCAGCAACCCCACCCAAGATAAGCACAGCTCCTACAAACAGTACCACTAGATCCAGCAGTGCCCCTGAACCAGAACTGCCCCAGAACTAGCAGCAACCCCACCCAAGATGAGCACAGCTCCTACAAACAGTACCACTAGATCCAGCAGTGCCCCTGAACCAGAACCACCCCTGATCTAGCACCAACCCCACCCAAGATAAGCACAGCTCCTACAAACAGTACCAGTAGATCTTCCAGGAACTGATCTGAATGTGTAGTCATGGTACGTCAAGGCATCTTCCTCTAATCCTGCAGAACTCTTCTACTTGTCTGGGAGGCTTTCTCTTTTCTTTCATCCATTTGTCTGAGTAGTGAAACATCTTCAACATAATAACAAATCTAGCGAGCAAGATTTACTCCTGTTAGTCTCCCTCTCTCTCTCTCTCTCTCTCTCTCTCTCACACACACACACACACACACACACACACACACACACACATATGTTTAACCCTGACCGTGTGAAATTAGGCATGCTTGGCCTTCGTAACCTGCGCAATCAGGGCTGCATGGAGAACAACTTCAACCACTCAGCAGAACAGCACACGTCCCCTGGGATTTCTTCTCCTTCTGTTTCCCCACCCAATTTCCACTTCCCGCACATTCACATTTATTCCTCTAAAAGACGTTGAGTGCCTTTTTGTATTTGTTTTTTTTATCACAACGCGCTTTTCTCCCTGTGGCATCCTTTTTTTTTTAACCTCCATTTCAATTCTAATCTCAGCCTTCCATTTCTTCCTCCCTCTATTGCCTTTTCACTCCTTTTTGAAATTTAATTTGTTGGCAATCCTTCATAAATAACACCGTCCACACACACACACACACACACACACACACACAGCCTGCAGCTTGTGCCCAAACTGATAAACACTGCTACTTGCACATAAGATTCTCTGGATTTTTGGTCTGTCTCTTTTCTCTCTATCTTTCTTTCTAACTTTCTGTTTTCTGTCTCTCTCTCTCTCTCTCTTTCTCTCTCTGTCTGTCTTTCAGCCTCAGTTTCTCTTTCTTGCTTCAGTCTCTCTGTCTTTCTGCCTTGCTTATACTTTAGTTTCCTCTCACTGTCTGTCTGCCTCCTCCCTTTCTCTGTCTACATCTCTTTCTCTCTCAGTGTCTGTCCTCCCTTCCTGTCTATCTCTCCTATCTCTCCTCTCTCTTTTCCTTCTCTCTGTATCAGTGTCTCTCTGTCTTTCACGCTGTCTCACTATCTCTCTATCATTCTCCCTCTCCTGTGCTTTTTACCTTTCCATTCTACATCTTTGTGAATGTCTATGTATCAGTTGCTTTTTTTATTCTTATTCTCTCTTTCTGGCTCTTTCACTCTCTCAGTCTGTCTCACAGGCTGTGGTTATGTGAAAAGATTTCTGTCGCTCCATTCATTTCGCTTTTGCAGTTTTTACACACCTCAAGCTGGACTCTGTTTTTAAAAGAACCGTTTATACACACGTTTACACGTAATTCTAACCGGGGAACGATGTTTAGTGTCAGTGTTACCATAACAACAAGGAGCACACAGGTCCTGTCAGAACATTTCTACAGCGTGTGTTTAATCTCACGACTCCGTCTCAGCAAAACTTCCCCAAAAAGGCTCTTATTAAAGAGGCAGTTTGTGTTTGTCTCTGTGTGTGATGTTCTTCAACATTATTATTACGTTAATATATATATACGAATATTGTGCTGATGTCACTGAGGCGAATTCAGTGTCATGTGACTTCCTCAAAATGACACTTAGATGCCCATAAAACCTCACGATAATCTTTAATGCTTTTAAATAGCTAAAGGGTTCTAGAACAATCTTAGCTAGAGTTCTAGAACAATCTTAGCTAAAGAGTTCTAGAACAATTTTTACTAAACTGTTCTAGAACAATCTTAATTAAAGGGTTCTAGAACAATCATGATTAAAGAGTTCTAGAACAATCTTAGCTAAAGGGTTCTAGAATGAATTTAACCAGTGTTCTAGAACAATATTAATTAAACTGTTCTAGAGCTATCTTAATTCAAGGGTTCTAGAACAATCTTAGCTAAAGGGTTCTAGAACAATTTTTACTAAACTGTTCTAGAACCATCTTAATTAAAGGGTTCTAGAACAATCTTAGCTAAAGGGTTCTAGAACAATCTTAGCTAAAGGGATCTAGAACAATATTAATTAAACTGTTCTAGAACAATATCAATTAAAGGGTTCTAGAACAATCATAACTAAAGGGTTCTAGAACAATCATAACTAAAGGGTTCTAGAAGAAGATTGTTCTAGCACTCTTTAGTAAGGGTTGGTGCAGACTCCAGAACCTCAGTGGAAATCTCCCTGTAGGTCCTTTTGGTACCAGTGTTGAGCAGGTACCAAAAACCCTACAGCTGGAACCACTGGACCAGGAGCCAATAGAAAAAACACATTTAGAGTTGTCAGGTGCCAAAACTTCTGGTACTACAGTGAAAAAGCCTCTGGGTTGCCAGGACCACAGTTTTTATGCCAGATTGTGCCGGAGGTTACGGGTGGAAGAAAAGGAGGCTGTGTTTTTTTGGCCAAGCTTAAAAATCGTGCCTACAAAGATCTAATTTAAAGCAAATAACAGAAAATAAAACAACGATCATTTTCAGGAAAAAAAAAGGGATATAAACACAGTGATTTGCCAACAATGTTTCAATTAATAAAGAACGAAATATAACACATTTCACTCGTTTATAGTTATATTTAATGTTGATGAATCGGTTTATTATTAGGCTTAGATTACGTGGCGTATCCGCCATACACGCCCTGTGTCCAAGCTGTTACTATAGAAACAGTAACATATTAGAACGAGCGCATTAACATCAATGTTCATGTTACAGCCGGAACTACTTGCGCTGTTCTGACCAATCAGATTCGAGCATCTCAGGAAAGTGTACTGTGACAGAAGTGATCACGATGTAGATATTATATCGTCATATTGCCCAGCTCTTCTCTGGGCTTTTTTTTTTTTTTTTTTTTTTTTTTTGAGTGTTTGTTCAGATGTAGTAGACATTTTGCTGAGATCTGGCAACCGTCAGTGTTTCTTCACAGGATCATTTTCTACATCAGATGCTCTCACTCTCTTTGTGTCAGTGTGTCCTTCTTTCTCTGTCTCGCTGCCTTGCTCTCTCTCTCTCTCTCTCTCTCTCTCTCTCGCTGTCTGTCTGTCTGGGGGTCTGTAAGCCGGTGTCGTTACGTCCTGCTTTGATGCCGTGCCGTGTGCTGCATTACCCAGCTGCACTCATAAAATATTAATGTGTGCATAATTGACGAGGGAGAAGCCACGAAGAGACGACTTCAGACCAGATTAACATGAGTGCTCGACTCACAGTAGGGTCGAAGGTCACGCACACACACACACACACACACACACAAAATTCACACACACGTACAGTATACCTATTCACCGACATACATCTGGCTTCAGGTTTGTGTTATTAACAATGGATTTTTATCGTCTGTTTTTCTTTCAGCACGTTCGCATGTTTTGCTCTTTTCTTCACAGCGCTGTGCTGCAGGCAGTACAGACTCCCGTCTCATCAGCGTGAGCTGCGCCAAGAATTCACTTTACAGGACAAAAAACTGAGGCATGAATCCTCTGAGGGATGACAAAGTGCAGCTGTGGGTCAGAAAGATCCTGTTTATAGAGCTGTGGCTCTTTCCTGCTTCTCACTGAGACTAAATAAAGCTGATAAACCTGCAGATCCACCTGTGCACAGGTTTACTGCAGCTAAATAAAGCTCATTAACTCATTAACTCATTAACTCACTGTTCTGTTCATCATAAATTATTTTAGTCTGTAATGCAACTGTAACCAATCAGAACACACTTCCTATCTGTAATGCCACTGTAACTAATCAGAACACACTTCCTGCCTGTAACGCAAATGTAACCAATCAGAACACATTTCCTGCCTGTAATTCCACTGTAACTAATCAGAACACACTTCCTGCTTGTAATGCAACTGTAACCAATCAGAACACACTTCCTGCCTGTAACGCAAATGTAACCAATCAGAACACATTTCCTATCTGTAATGCCACTGTAACTAATCAGAACACACTTCCTGCTTGTAATGCAACTGTAACCAATCAGAACACACTTCCTGCTTGTAATGCAACTGTAACCAATCAGAACACACTTCCTGCCTGTAACGCAAATGTAAC
>CM074924.1:1837203-1847293 GCA_037576815.1 Pangasius larnaudii | reverse complement strand
TCCAAAGTATACCACATCATGTGTCAAACATGGTGGAGGAAGTGTTATGGCATGGGCATGTATGGCTGCCAATGGAATGGGCTCACTGGTGTTTATTGATGATGTGACTGCTGCCAGCAGGTACCCCGAAGCAGATCTGTGTCGGTTGTTGAAGGTGGCCCACCTGAGGACATCCGTCTACCACCCACAGACGGATGGGCTGGTAGAGAGATTCAATCGGACGCTGAAGCGGATGCTCCGGAGGGTGGTAGATTAGGAGGGAAGGAACTGGGACCTTCTCCTCCTCTACGTCCTCTTCGCCGTCCGAGAAACCCCACAAGCTTCTACCAGCTTCACCCCCTTCGAGCTACTCTTCAGACGGTGATCCCGGGGACTGCTGGATGTGGCCTGAGAGGCCTCGGAAGTGCAGCCCTCCCCCTATCGCTCCCTGGTGGACTACATTCAGGAGATGCCAATCGTCCAGGAGCATATGGAGGCTGCTCAGCGGGAACAGAGCAGGGCCTATAACCGACCCGCTCAGCCCAGGGAGTTTTGCCCAGGTGACAAGGTCCTTCTCCTCCTCCCAGACGCCACCTGGCCCCACTGGCAGGGCCTGTTCATGGTCCTCGAGAAGGTGGGGCCGGTCAACTACAGAATGCAGCATCCAGGTAAGCACGCAGACACTCAGGTTTATCACATCAATCTGCTAAAGAAAAGGACTGAGCCCACCACCTCCCCGGTGCTGCGAAACTCTAACTTCAGCCTCCCCTTCATCGTCCATACAGAAGCCTCCGAGACCGGGCTAGGGACTGTCCTCTCGCAAATCTTCGATGGGGAGGAGCACCCAGTCTTCTTCGTGAGCCAAAAGCTGACCCCCGCAGAAAGGAACTACGCTGCCATGGAGAGAGAGGCTCTAGCCATTAAGTGGGCCGTGGACGAGCTTAAATACTACCTGGCCTGGCGGCCCTTCACCCTGGTCACCAAAGATACTAATGCCAGAGTGACGTGGTGGTTCCTCTCCCTCCAAAAATACAACATCACAGTGCAACATCGGGTGGGGGCTCAGCACGGTAATGCTGATGGGCTCTCTCGGCGCTACTCACTCTGGGCCCATCGCATGCCGGCAACAGGCTTGGAGCTGGGGGGAACGGTACTGTGACGGCGGGCCCAAGGCCCGCGCACATAATTTTTCCACCGCTCTTCACACGACTGCCAGCAGGTTGCTGAAAGGACAACGCCACTTCAGCACCCCCATTGTTTTGGACAGCCGGAGTGGGTGTGGCCGTGAGGCGGAGCAGCCTAATGCAGTGCGTCTGGCAGCCAATAAAAGCAGTGGCCAAAATCTACCCTCACAGAGGAAACCGAGGGATATAAACGGAGCACGCGGCCACTCTCCAGTTGAGGTAGGTGAGCGCTTCATGCCCACTAATGTTGTTCTTTTTTCTCCATGCAGATGGAGACATAAGTGGAGAAGACGAGCCTCACACTCTGTGCGGCAACCGCCCCGTTCTCTGAGAGCGCCCGCCGTGCATCCTTTGTCCCACCACGCCACACGCCAGGACAACCTCACATCGCCACCTTTCACCACTCCCTTCTCCACTTTACCCCGACCTCCACTTAGAAAATAAAGAGCACATTTTGCACATTTCTGCCTCTGGGTGCTTGTGTTCAGCCTTTGTGTGATCTCGCACGTCACACCCCTAAATTGTTTTTATTTGTTTTTCATTTGAATTATTTTGTTTGTGATATCACATTAAACATAGGAAAAGATCTGACACCTGAAAAACCTGCAAAGGGGTGTGTAGACTTTTTATATCCACTTTACGCATGCTGAATATCAACCCAGACTTTGCTTTCCTGTGACAGAAGGGTCAGTAATTAACCAAGGAGTCCTCCATGGTATTATCACTGTGATGCTAATGGACAAAGTAAAAATAAAACTGACTAATATTTGATGTTTTCATAGATGTTTTAATTAACATGGTTAAACTAGAATAAAAACTGTGCAAAAAGCAAACAAACTATGCTATGATGTAACAATAGCTAGCTCACTAGGATGCTAGTGGATAGCCTATATTCTGTGGTAGCTAGTTAGCTATACCATTAGGGAACATTCTCAAGTTTTCTAGAATAAAAAAATATATATTACAGTAGTTTGCTTTCTAATTATGCAATACAGATGGTTTAATGATCTTGCTATTTACATGTAAATACTAAAATAGTCTACTCTTTTATATCTGTGCAGAAACTACAACCATACCACAAAGTGAAATTCAGAGACATTGTGGATCCTCTGTTCTCACTCTTCCCTGATGAGGAACACTACAATGATGCTGGTCCTGACCGCTGCAGAACCTGCGCTGTGGTGGGCAACTCGGACAACCTGATCGGATCCCATTATGGTCGTATAATAGATGCTCATGACTTCATTTTCAGGTACTAAAGATGATTACCTACCTACCCACAAATCCTACCTACCTAAACAGCCACCAACACTCCAATCCACTGGCCTAACTACCTATACACACAACCTACCTACTTACACACCCAAGCCACTCACCCACTGATCTCCTTACTTACCTACCTACCTACCTTCCCATCTACCCAAGTCACTCACCCATTTTCCTATTTACCTACCCAGCTCCCTACCCATGTACCTACCTAAAAACCCTCCCACTGACCTACCCACCTCTCTCACTACTCACCCACTTAAACCTCCCATCTCCCTACCTGCCCAACTACCTACCTAACCATCCACCTACCCTCCATATTACCAATGTACTTACCTACTTTCCCACCCACCTACCTACCAACCCAACCTACTTATCTACCCACCAACATACTTATCTACGTTTATGTCATTATCTCTACTTTGATAAATAGATGTAGACATATAGATGTAAGACCTTGACAGAGCGTGATATTGTGCCACAGGATGAATCAGGGTCCCACTGTAGGCTATGAGAGGGACGTTGGTTTGAAGACAACACACCGAGCCTTTTACCCTGAGAGTGCTATGGACCTTGACAACTCCACCCATCTAGTGCTGCTACCATTTAAAGTTTTGGACATGGAGTGGCTCATCAGTGTCTTCACCAATAAAAACATTACACGGTGAGGGCACACACCTACTGGGAAGAGAAACTGATCTGTACATCATATGACACTAGCAGTATAGGAGGTTCTTGTTTAGATGTGGTATCTTTTTTTGTTTTGGTCTTTAGCACATATCAAAATGTGAAACGCACAATACAAGCAAACAAAGACAAGGTGAGTAAACGTTTTTAAGAATAACCCAATTAAAACTCTTCACGTGAAAATGACAGTTGGTTCCTTAAATGTTTAGAGCTACCCAACCCAGAATCTCTGTAATGTATACAGAATATACTGTATATACTGTAGTTTATAAATAATGTCATGCTACTCAGGTGAATTAAATATTGAGGCAAGCTGATAATTATGTGGGCTGGGGGTTACTTGGATATTCCTTTTTCCATGATGATGCAATATGCATCTGGAATCATTAATGAAAACAGCTAATGATTTACTATGAATAGCAATGTTTTAATGCCATACTATATTCATATTGTATAAACATCCACAAAAAGATACATTTTCTCCTTAAAACATCCTCCCTGGTTGTTGTTAAAGGTAATGATCATGAGCCCTGAGTTTATGAGATATGTCTACGAGAGCTGGTTAAAGAAACAAGGGAGATATCCTTCCACTGGCTTCCTCATACTCATGTTGGCCCTGCATATGTGTGACCAGGTAAAACCACCATTTTGCCATAGTTCTTCTCCACGTTTGTCTTCTCATTAATAATAATAACATTAGTAATAAGGATAGGGTAGGACTTTAACCCCTAGTGAGCAGACCAAGGCCATTGCCAGCAATAAAATCTCCCTCAGATAAAGCAAAGCAGAAAACTAACTTGACAGGAGCCATGACTCTGCTAAGAGGGCCAATAATATGTGAGTAATATGTGCATAATTTCTTCAAAAATGGTCAGCTTTTAAGAGTACATCCTTATTGTCAGCACCAAGCAACCCTGCAATCCTGACTAGTCCACCCTTGATTTAAAATGAAAAAAACCTGTGAGTTGTGAGTGATGAGGGGTCCCTAGATACCAGATGCTCTTAATTTCATCACCAACAATAATAACATGAATACTGAAAATTGGCAGGAAGGCCGTATTGGAAATTTATATAATGCCAGTTGTGTTTTAACATTATTTTTAGTATTGATCTATGTATATTTATAGACCTATTTCTGAAACCTAACAAGTAGCTAGTATAAATATATTCCATTAATAAAATCATTGAATACTCTCTTCTACACAATCCTGTTAAAACTGCAGATTTTTGCGATGTAAAAAATGAAACCAAGATAAATCATGACAATGACAATGACAATTTTTTTTATATAGCACAATTAATTACAACTTCCGTTGACCAATGTGCTTTCCAGCAAGTCATCAAAAACAGAAAAAAACACAACAAACAAACAGAAAAGTTATAAAAACATACAAATATCCCATTCAGAAAATAAAAAGTCTTTAGCCAGGACTTAAAAATATTACGAGAAGAAGCTTGTCTAATAGATATTGGCAAGGCGTTCCAAAGCCTGGGGGCCGCAATACAGAAAGCACGATCTCCCTTACACTTAAGCCTCGACTTAGAGGCAAACACTAGATCCTGGTTGGAAGACCAAAGGGATCTAGTGGGTTGATACTCCGTCAATAACTCACAGAGATAAGCAGGGGCCAAACCATTCAGAGATTTGTAAACGAGGAGCAAAATTTTAAAATTCACTCTAAAACGAACAGGCAGTCAGTGTAATGAGCGTAAAATAGGAGCTCCTTCTTTTTAACCCCCCTCAAGAGTCGAGCCGCAGCATTTTGAGCAAGCTGCAAACGGGATAAAGCTGTCTGGCTAATCCCAAAATAAAGTGAGTTGCAGTAGTCCAGCCTAGATGAAATAAAAACGTGAATTACTTTTTCAAAATCTTTAAAAGAGAGAAAAGGCTTTGCTTTAGAAAGCAAACGCAGCTGAAAAAAAGCAAGCTTTGACAACTGCATTTATTTCACGGTCAAACTTTAAGCCATCATCAAAAATAAAACCCAGGTTTTTTTACCCATGGTTTCCGGCACAAAGACATCCCACCCAAATCCAATTTTGTGGAATTTGAAAACTCAGACGGACTAAAAACAATCATTTCAGTTTTCTTTTCATTGAAAACTAAAAAATTTAATGAAAGCCAAGCCTTCACATCCGCCAAACATGCCATAAGAGACTCAAGACCAGCAGAATTGCGTTTGACAGGCAAATGAACCTGGGTGTCATCCACATAACAGTGAAATCACAAACCATGTTTTCTAAAAAATCGAGCCAAGAGGCAGCATGTAGAGAGAAAAGAGCAAAGGAGCCAAAATAGAACCCTGGGGAACCCCACAGGGCAAAGAAAAATTACTTGAGTAATGTTCACCCATCTTGACTGAAAAACTCCTATTTGCAAAATACGATTTAAACCAATCTAAAGCTACACCTCTTAAACCAACGCAGTGCTCTAAACAATCAATGAGAACCGCATGATCGACTGTATCAAAAGCAGCCGTTAAATCTAAGAGCACCAGGACTGCAAAATCACCCGAATCGCGTGATATTAAAATATCATTAAGAACCTTCAAGAGCACAGTCTCAGTAGAATGACATTTACGAAAACCTGACTGAAATGTTTCAAACGTTGAGTTATCAGCTAAAAAAACTTAGCTGTAACTGTGAAAACACTATTTTTTCCAGAATCTTGGAGATAAAAGGCAGATTAGAAACATCCCTGAAATTTGTTAAAACTGATGAGTCCAGATTGTGATTTTTAAGCAGAGGGTAGACTACTGCATGCTTTACACAGTCAGGCATAATGCCAGATTCTAAACTGCGATTAATTATGATCAGAAGATATGGAGCAACATCAATAAAAACTTGCTCAAATAAAAAAGGAGGAAGAATATCCAAAGACGAGCCCGAAGGCTTAAGCTGCTCAACTATTTTTTTTTCAGCTTTTTTTTACTGCTTTCTGATATTTAAAAAGAGAACCCTTTAAGATCTCAAAAGAAACATGAAGCCTGTCTGAGAGAACGAATAGAATCATCGATCCAGGGTTCAGGTTCAGAGCGGGTTTTAGACTCGAGAGTCCTGAAAGGGGCCACAGCATTTCAAACATTAGAACAGGTGGAGTTAAACCTGGAGAGGAGTTCCTCGACTCTAGCATCACAGGAAAAATACACGGCAATAGATGGCTTCACTTCATGAAAAACTGAGAGAAAGGAATCTCTGGTAATATGAGTAATTCGCCGAGAAAGGCGGCGGCGAGATGAGACTATAGGTGCAGCAGCAGAACATGAAACAGTGAACAGTAAAACAGGAAACAGTCTTGTGGTCGGAAAACTCATTCTCACAGACTTCTAAATCAGAGACACAAAGTCCAGCACTAAGTCAAGTATATGGCCGCCCTCATGAGTGGGAACATTAACCCCAATAGGAAAGCCAAAAGCATTCAGTAAATGGGCAAACTCCTTAGCTAAGTGATCACCCATGCAGCAAACATGAATGTTAAAATCACCGCGTATAAGAAGCTTGTCGTATTTCGGAGTCACATCACCCAAGAACTCAGCCAACTCCGCTCGATAAATTACCGCTATCTCAAACAAACAGCTGAAGTTCAAAGCTGCTGTAGTTGTTACTCAGCACCGAGCGACCGGTAACATGATCTTTAGAAATAGAAACACTTCCGCCACCCCGACCAGTTGTGCTGGGGAATTAAAAAAACAAACATTTAGATGGCAAAAGTTCAGAGAAAGGGCTCAAATGGCCCGGACAGAGCCAGGTCTCAGTCAGAAAAAAAAAAATAAAAAATCCAGGTTCCGGGTTGAAAACAAGTTACTTAAAATGAAAGTGTTGTTAACCACCGATCTGGTGTTAATCAAAGCCATCCTTTAATACAGAGGATTTGATGAGGGTTCTTTGCGTTGCTTAGCCCGGGGTAGAGAATGAAGATGTTACACACACACACACACACACACACACACACACAGAGAGAGAGGAGAGAAAACAGGAGGATATGCACCGGAGAGCAGGACAGTCACAGTCGGAACCAGGGGGATTATCCACTCCCGAATCGGATCCAGGGAGCGCCGGCGAACAAACACGACCTCCAAAAAAAACTCCGTCCGAGCAGAGACCAGAAGAGACAGGAAGCTCTCTGTGTTTCAGCAGCGCAAGCCTTAGCCTAACAGCAGTGCCACCCCGTTCTCCCCGGCGTCGCCTCCGCCTCCAGGCCGGTAAGAAACATGGCCAGCGGCGCAGATATCCAGGTATGGACAGTAGTATAGGAGGAGGAGTAGAATGAGAGCCATTCCGCAACTGATATGGCAGCGAGTTTGCAGAAACTTGCAGATTTAAAAGGGATCTTGCCCGATCATAAGTCAGGACCAGTGAGGCACAACTGAGGCAGATAAGACAGATTAAAACAAACAAACAAACAAACAAACAAACAGAACAGATGTCAGATCTTTTTCCACCTTCAAATGAAAAAAAAAAAAATTCAAAAGTAGTTACCGTACACCTGTCATCAATGAAGTGATTCAGATGAACCCAATCAAAACATTCGATGTGCAAATCAAGAAAATAAAAATTGCAGAATCAACATGTACTACAGTGGTAGACTCTCGCCCAAAAGCACTGAGTGCTGAATTACAAGCAAAATGTGCTTTAACAAAGTATTATTTAAGGGTGTGCCAGAGGAAACCACAGAACCCCGAGGAATCCCAAGTGGACATTGAGAGAACATGCCCAGCAAGTCCACACAGACAGTAACCCAAGCTCAGGATGTGTCAGGTTGTGGACTGTATTCTGCCTTTTGGCCACCAGATGGCGACTCGGAGGAGTTTCTATTAGGCCTTTCATCTGGTTAATGTGTCTCACCTGTTTCTTGTTTAGCCTGTGTATTTAAGTTTCCCTTCCGGTGGTAGTCTTTGCTTTGCTGTATGTAAGCCTGTCTTGCTTTCTCTGATTAGTGTGCCTTTTGTGAATTATTGAAATTTTTGTGAGTTTTGGCATTGTATTTTTTTGAGGGTTGTGACTAAGAATTTTTGCCTTGGACTTTTTTGGTTCTTATTGCTTTGATTCACTGCCATTGATGAAACAAAGAGCCTTCTCGAGAACCAGGTTCAGTACTTGCTCTGATTGTGACCGGATCAAACCTGGGACACTGTAAGGCAGCAATATTACCTGCTGTACTGCAATGTCACCCTCTTACGCAGCCATTTGTTTTAAATAAATAATTGTCTTTATCTATCACAGGTGAATGTTTTTGGATTTGGAGCAAGGAGTGATGGAAGATGGTACCACTACTATGACAAAAAATATCGTCAAAATATGAGCACAGGAATGCACCAAGGGAGCACTGAATACAACTTCATGCTGGAACTTGAAAAGAGAAATAAAATCAAAATATATAAAGGATGGTAAAGCGAGTCCTTCATATCAGATGGTTAAAGATTTCAAGAGCAGGATCCCTCTATGGTTCTAACCCTCTCTGCATGACCCAGGCCAACTCTTGGATTTAATAGCAATACGACTGTAACACTTTGCAGGTTTTCCCAATATATTATAAATCCCCATTCAATTGAACACATTTGTCAACATCGGAGTCTGAGATTATAATCTGCCTTCAGTTACACTCTTTGATCAGCTGATGGTGTTGCTGAGTAATGAACCATTGCATGTTCTTCAGAAGAAGACTCCAAGTCATCAGCTTATCAATCCCATAACGTGCCTGGTGCAGGTGTACATAAAATACGGAAAAGAGGGAACGTTTCATCTGATGCTCCTAAGCTACATTTTTCCATGTGATTTTTTTTAAATGAAGAAGGAAAAAAATAAATAAATAACTCAACTTTTGACAGGTAATATTGTATATAGGTGTGCATGCTATATAAATGCTCTTTGTACTGTAGGTACACAATTACTGTTTGTTATGCACAATTTGTGTTGTGTAATGTTTTGTGTATTTAAACAGTGTATTTAATCCTGGATTTCTTTTGGGGGGGGGGGGGTGAATGACCACATGCCACAGCAGGTCCTGGGTATTTTTAAGACTTAATTATTCTACTTAAGTGGAGGTCCAGAACAGGTTTTCTTGCTGACACACAGCAGCAACTGGATGACCGTATACATCTCAATGGCACGTAGCAAGCAACAGGTTCATTGTTTTGTTTAAAGATCTAGTGGTTTTAGGGACGGAGCACACGGGTAACTTGACTAACTGTTCCTCACTAGTGCTCCTCAGTAAACCTTTTTAACATAATAGAGCTAAGAGTCTGATTTGCTCTGAAAAACAGTATAGTCATCTTTCTTTATTGTATTTGTAATCACATGCTTTTGGTGCTTTGTGAAATAAAGGTGTCACTTGGAAGTTTCTCAGGTGTGGCTTCTGCTTAGGTGGGTGGGTTGATTTATTTATTTATTTTTTAAATTCAATTTTGCTGGACTGTAGACGCCCAAGCTGGGTTAAAAAAAGTACTTTCAAACACTACACACTGCCGCTAGAATTATATGAAAGGTAATATTTATTGCTGCCAAGGATAACAAGAAAGCAGTGGGATTCCCTTCAGGCACATCAGTTTCCAATAAGAAAAGCTTATATTATGTAGCGATAATTTCTGTTCACAAAACATTATATTGATTGAAAATACTGACTCTTTGTCTCTTATCATTTATTTTCACCATGATGACATTAGATGACCATGTCTGGTTACAAAGGTTAAAAAAAAGTCATGTTTAACAAACAGGAGTATTATAATTCAGAACAAGTACATGCACCAAAATATGGCAGTTAATGCTACTGAGAGCAAAACCGTGTTCACGCAATAGTTTTATAGCAGGAGACGAGTGTCCTGGCACTTCATAAATGACAGTTTATAAGAATTGCCATATCGATGCACACTGTTTTGGGTAATCAAAGTCGAGCACATGGAAAGTTTTGAAGCAAAATTCTACTCCCAGCAGTGTTGTCTGTTCCAGTGCTTCTATACTGATTATGGCAAAGCCTA
>CM074924.1:1808198-1824084 GCA_037576815.1 Pangasius larnaudii | reverse complement strand
CATCCATAGAAATTTAATGGATCCATACCACAGAGGTTCCTCAGAACAAGAGCTTGCAAATGATTTGTTAAGGTGTTGTCTTTACGTAAGGACTAAAACATCATGGGCGTGATGTTACATAACTGACACTGCAATTTGCTGTGGTGTGAAAGAAAATAATCAACCGTAACATTAACTCTGTTTTATTAAGCCACCCCATCACTATTGTCAGAACTGCTGTTATAGAAAATACATCAACACCTTCTGACCAATCACAGTAGAGTACTCAATAGCACTGTAAAATCGTTAACTGAATTGCTGGATTGTCAGTACACATGACTTCATTAGAAACCTTTTCAGGTCAACACTATAAGCCTCTTTCAACAGCACATACAGTATATTTTTGGGAGGTGGGGAAAAAAATCAGAAAACCTAGAGGAAACCTACACAACTCAGGGAGAACATGTTAAACTCCACACAGACAGTAATCCGGGCTTAGAATCGAACCCTGTAACTGTAAGGCAGGTATTATACCCGCTGTACCTCTGTGCTGCCTGGCACATAATTCTGCCAAATAACCATCAGTGGCAATGGTGGAAAGGTTGCAGTATTCTTCTTTTACGCTGTCCAGACCTGCTGAGTAAGCTGGCAATGGAATACAGGCCCATTCCTGTGGATGAGGCATCTATTGCAACTACCTGGCCTTTGGGATTAAATGTTCCACTATATGACCTCCAACATAGCCAGGACCCAAGATTGAACTTGGCATGTCACTCTGATCTTTTTGTGATTGTCCCACTTGTAGGACGGAATTGAACAACACTTGATTGGCCTGGCAGTCCAGAATATAACTGGCAACAATGCTACAAGTAACCCACTCAGTCTCAGAACAGATACCCCACATACCCCGCCCGCACCCAATCAATTGTAACAAAGTTGTTGTGGCAGCCCACTGTTGAGGCCAAGAAGCCACCAATTCATGCAATTAAGATGTACTGCAATTTAAGTAATTACCTGATTTGGAACCTGACTTCTGGCATTAATGAACATAGCAGGCTAATAGATTCTGACAGTGTGGTCAGTGGCCAAGAGTCCAAATAAAAAATTTTGCCACAGTCTGTGAAATTATGGTGATGACCAAGACTGCAATCTTGGCTGATGAGAAAAAAACAGAACAATACAGAGGTCATGTTGACAGTGATTGCTGGTATAATATTCTCTATGCTTGAGGCTACTTGGAAGTAGCTCATAGTATCAAGGTCCCCAGGATAATCATGAGCTCAGTTTACTGGCTATATGGAGTTTCACATTTTTCAAAAGCATGCTGGTAGATGAACTACCAGCATGTTGAATGTTGGTGTTAATGTGTGTGTATGCATGGTGTATGCATGGTGCCCTACATCCATGCGGTATTTCCATCTCACTACCAGTATTCTTGGGATAGCCTCTGGGTCCTCTGCAGCTCTGACCAAGATAAAGGACTCACTAAAGATGAATGAGTGATTATTAGGACTCATAGTTGGCATTATAAATAGGATGTAGTTGGCAATATCAACAGGCTCCATCCTCAGGAAGCTCTGTACCCTGGTCAAGGTTGCAATCAATCCAAGCCAGTCCCAGGAACACTGGGTGTGATGCAGGAATACATCTTGGATTGGTCATCAGTCCATCAATACAGTAACATCCAATAATGTAAAATGAAAAATTGCAGATAACATATAACTAGGAAGTTATAGCAGTACAATCATAAATGATAATAAATAGAATGTAATAATATAAAGCGGTGTAAAAGGAGATAATAATTCACAAAGAAACTGAAAACCTCTCCGTAATAACTCTCAAATACTTCAGATTTACTAAATTAAGAATAACTATAGATGTAATAGTGACATGTAAATGACATGGCTATCACAGTTTCTCCTGTGCAAGAATTTCAAGTAATGTTATATTTGGGCCTTATTACTCTCTGGGGCTTTGTGTAACAGCCCGATCATAGCGAATTAGGGGATTACACTTTACCTACCATATTTGATGTGACTTCACCTTCAGTTCCTTTAGAGGTCCTGTCCATGTCTCTGTACACTCGCATGAAACCTTGTCTAACCTGTACCACAGGATGAATCATGCTCCAACTAAAGGCTATGAGAGGGACGTTGGGGAAAAGACCACACATCGAGCAATTTATCCAGAGAGCGCTGTAGACCTGGAAAACTCCACCCATCTAGTGCTGCTGCCTTTTAAAGTTTTAGATCTGCAGTGGCTCATTAGTGTTTTCACCACCAAAAACATTACACGGTGAGAGCACATGGACATCTCGTGAAGCTAGAAGTAGAGGAATGGTGTTTTTTTTTCTTATAAATCACATTCAAAATTGGCTTTGAGTTTGTCATGTTTTATTTTCCTTATTGCTTTTAGTACATATCGTGCAGTGAAACCTACAATAAAAGCAAACAAAGACAAGGTGAGTAACACACTCTTCAATGTTAACTCTACTAACACTATAATTCAGTGTCCATAAAGGTTTGAGCAACCCCTGCACTCAATTCACTTAGATACTTGTGAAACTTAGAAACTCCCTGAGATGATATGAGGAAGAAACCTTGAGAAGATCCAGACTCAAAAGGGAACCCATCCTCATCTGGGTGACACCGGATAGTGCGATTATAAATAATTGTCTTCTATGACTGTGTACTACATGATCAAAAAGTACAATTGTGTAACCAGGAAATTCACTACAGTGTTCACATAAAGTCTGGTTTGTTGAAGTTATCAACTGTCCACTGATGGAGACCTGTGTGCAAGACTATTCATGGGAATTGCAGTTTTAAGACTATCAAAGCAATTGCAGCCCAAGCCATCTTTATGGTTTATGGTTTCAATGGTACCATCCACAGTAATCTCATGTATCTTCAGGCTGTCTGTCTTGAAGGTCATCCCAGGATAGATCAGGCAGGTCCAGAGAGCAGATGGTGTCAGGATCACAGTGTTATCACAGGAGTAGCATGTGTAGCTTGACAGAGAGATAGAGACAGAGAGATAGAGAGAGAGATTCCACAAAATGTTGCACACATGTCTCCTCAGAGAAGATCTCACCATGTCAGTGGTTACCTACATATTTTAAATCTGTTTATGTGAAGTGTCCTCCATACAAGTCCCTGTGAATGAGCTGTTACTATAGACTGCTGTTACTATAATGTATTATAGTGAATGGTTCACAAGTCCCTGTGAAGGAACTGTTACTATAATGTATTAGAAAGAACGCAATAATCAGAAAGTGATAATTAGCTTTAAGTAGTGAAAAGCCTCGCCTCCTTTACTGGGAATGATAAGCTCCTTCTGGGACTGTTCTGCTGTAGCAATAGTGCTAGACTTGTGTCAGTTACACGACCACTGTATGAGATCGTGTGACCCTTCAAAAAAGTTTACTTTGATCGGATCTATCTAGATTAAAGCGTTCTTCCATGTTGTTTTTAAAGGTGATGATCATTAATCCTGAGTTTATGAGATATGTCTACGAAAGCTGGCTGGAGAAACAAGGGAAATATCCATCCACTGGCTTCATCATGCTCATGTTGGCCCTGCACATCTGTGACCAGGTGAAAACATATTCATATTCACTATTATAAGTAAAATGACCTTTGTACAGTAAATTTCTGCTCATCGCAACTGTAAACGAATTGTAGCATTGTTGTAGTACATTCAAGGGCTGTATTGGGCCATGGTTAAAAAAAAAAAAAAAAAAATTAAGAAACTATATTTTGCACATCCAACCACGTTGTGTCCTGGCCTCGCATTCCAGTGTTCCCACAGGTTCAGTAACGTTGTACTGTTGCATCTGTTGCATGATAAATATTGCAGTAAATAAATTCTCAGTCCGAGCACCAAGAATTTCAATCATCTGACAAGTTCTACATAGAAAATATTAACCAACAATTTACATTTCATTCTTACCCAGTTAATACACACAGAAAAAAAGGGTTTTTAATTAAGGAGTTGGCGTTAATTATGTGTTCTTAGCTTTAAAAAGAAAAAAAACTACGTTTCTGATAGGAAAGCCCATTATGGTAGAGTTCTACATAGAATCTTTAAACGTTCTTCTAGAGGGACAACTGATGAACCTTTAAAGGTTCTAATATTTTACGCCATTTCCTCCCAATCTGGTCATTTGCCACTTCCCATCCATTTCCCATCCATTTCTGTACAAGTGTTAACAGGTCAAAGGTAGAATTACAGTTACTGTTTTATAAAAAATACCATTCCTTGCGCAAAAATGAAATATTCCATCAACTTATTGTGCCCATTTCTCTCTTGCACGCCGTCTGTTTGACACGCATGCACGCACGTCTTTAAAGTTTAACAACGACTGGGTTGCTGCTATGACAAATTGTTCTTCAAAATGGAAATATGCGTATGGCTTTTAATTCATATAATATTTACAGATTATATAACATATGAGTAAAATGTAATACTATCTCACAACTGTTAAGTGAGGAAGATTTATGTACACGTTATCTCGTGAATACCTGCGGAGAGGGCAATAAAACATAAAACAATGATCCGCTTCATTACACTCAAGCAGGATTTTCCAGTGTCTGTATTACTAAATGTTTGTGTCCATTATTAGGCTATTTTTTTTTTATATTCATATCTTATTGTGGATATATTATGTTTTCTCGAAATCATTACATTAAACGCGCAGTTGACAAATTATCAGACACTATCAAAGAATGATGTTAATTCTATGTTAAGTATATAATGTAATAATCTAAGAGCCTAGTCATATATAAAGATCGATTCAAGACTAATCATTGCCAAGAGCAGTCCGATCGGGCCTGTGGACTTCTATGTTTACTTGAAACCAGTTTTTTCAATAGTGAAACTTTAACTCTAAACTCTAAGAAAAGAGCAAAAGTCTCCACGGGCGAGAAAGGAGGAAATGGAATTCATTCAGCGCTACTTTGAGGAAGGACATTCGTATTTACACATGCGCACACACAAATTTCTACACTGAAAAAAAAAAGCTCGTTGAATCCTCACTCTCACCTGAGCTGAGCATCGAACGCAGGTTACTAGCTTTCTACAGCAAGCCCACTACTGCTCCCTTACCCCTCACGCTCACTTTACATAATTCGAGCTCCTTTAACCCTCCTGTTATGTTGCGGGTCCCATTTTAAAGTAAAAAAAAATCTAAAAATAATAGTTAAAAGTATTTTTTTCAGTATGAAACTTCTTCTACTAAGCATAATAAGTGTAAACTACATATAAAATGAAAATGGTTCATTGGACATATTTGCAACCCCCTCTGCATGTTTATATTACAAAGCTACTGTTCGGGTCAATTTGACCCAGCAGTGAAAGTGGAGGCTAAAAGGGGCAGAAGTGTCAAATACTATTTGTTTCTTTGCAACTGTGAGACATTTTTCACCCCAGTCTCTCTCTCTCTCTCTCTCTCTCTCTCACACACACACACACACACACACTCTTTCCCTATTCTCTTGACCTCACCTGTAAAGTGTAAGAATGCAGGTGTGGTTATGACTTTTGACTTCTGTTCCCGTGGGCAAACTCCACCCAGGGGCAAAGCATATAAAGATTTTCTGCAAGGGAGTCCTACCAACATTACACTCTGCAGCTACATATGATATACTCTTTGTCAGAGCTTTACAAAATGAGCAGCAGAAGTAGAACAGAACAGATGAAGACAGTGCCAGTGAGAAGTGGAAGGAGTTGGATAATATGTATTTACATGCATATTTGGGGGTCCTCATCCTGGCTGGGGTCTATAAGTCAAAAGGATGAATCAACAGCCAGTCTGTGGGATGCAGAGACAGGCAGGGCTATATTTCGTGTCTCTGTGTCTCTGGAGACTTTTCATATTTTCTCCAGAGTAATCCGATTTGATAATTGAGAGACAAGGGCTGTCAGACGGGAGAGAGACAAGCTGGCAGCTATTAGGACAGTGTGGGACAAGTGGGTAGAGCAACTTCCACTACTCTATAACCCAGGCCCTAATGTCACAGTGGATGAAAGGCTAGTGGCATTCAGAGGTCGCTGCCCATTTAGGCAATATATGCCTTCTAAACCAGCTAAATACGGCATTTAAATCTGGACAGCATGTGATGCAAACACCAGCTATGCACCGAACATGCAGGTTTACACTGGAAAGCCGGTTGGATGAGCCCCAGAGAAGAATCAGGGTACGAGGGTCGTGCTTGATAAATTAAAAAATTCATTTGCACAAAGCACACTGTGATGACATGACATGTCCCTCATGTGCTGTAATAGATGCACACACATGCACCTTGTTCATTTCCACCTATTCATTTTTGTGTATTTCTGGTTCTAAACATTGCATAGTGTTTACTATCACAATGCGATGACGTGTCACTTGTGTGCTGTGGAGACTCACAGACACATACATACGTGTTCGTATTGCTAATCTTATTTAGTTGTTTTGTTATTTTGTGCATTTCTGGTCCAAAATGACTCATTTGTCTTGATGTTAAGTCAGCGGGTCAATTTGAAAATGTAACATAACATTTTTAAAAATCAATGTCATGTAAAATTGTTTTTTATATGTGGGTCTTTCTAATGTACATTAAAAAAAAAGGTTTAACATGCATTTTTTTATGAAAAACGAGTGAATTATCCTCATTAAACCATGATCTGTGAGAGGTAAAGAACACCAATGGACTAAATATTGATTGAAAGGGTTAGTAATGGAGTTAATAATGAGATATAAATAATGGTTATTGAGATTTTTTTTGGTTTGCAGGGTGCCGCGTGATCACTCGTGACGAATCGCCTAAAACCACGTGAAAAAACGTGCATTCTGAAATCCGTAGCTCTCCCTATATTATGGCAGTGTGCGTTTTATATGGGACAAGCCGGTATATCTACAACAGCTAGCAAAATTCCATTTATTCATCTTCAGTAAACACTTTATCCTGGTCAGGGAAGATTCGGAGTCTGTCCTAGGAACACTGGGCACAAGGTGGGAATACAATCTGGATGTGATGCCAGTCTCAAAATTCCAAACTAGCTGTAAAGATTCTCTAGAAATAAACCACTTCTTATGCAAAATGACAATCCCTTCATTTGTTTACCAAATTTAAAAAAAAAATGATATATAAGCATGGGCAAAGATGTTTTTTTCTCATCCTTTAACTGCTGATACTCATGTTGGTACAGAACATTTCTTTCAAGTCGGCATTGAGGGCTAAAGCCAGTATGATGTTGTTACAAACACTGTAAATATGAGACTGTGTTAAGTGGTACTCCTACTGCAGTTGTGGAAATGGAAGGACTTGTTCATTTTGCAAGTGGAGGAAAACTTGCAGGCAGTAGTGAGCATTATCCAGTACACATTACACACTTTAGCATATGAAGAAGTCCAATTTCAAATGACCTCTTTAAAACAAAACGATGTGTAGACGATACGTTTGCAGACTCACTCTTCTCCTCTTTCTCTATCACAGGTGAATGTATTCGGATTCGGAGCCAGTGCAAATGGACGATGGTACCATTACTTTGACCACTCGCATCAGCAGTCCGTTCATGCGGGTGTACACAGAGGGGGAGTTGAATATGACGTCATCCTGAAACTTGAGCAGCAACAGAAGATCAGAATGTATAGAGGATGGTGAAAGAGTCAGGTAAATGATCCATTTTTCTTTTGCTATTTCTTTGCTACTCTTAATATCAGACCTTTAAGCCAGATTTGAGTCAGCTCTTCCAGCCAGATATTTGAGTTGAGCCTCTGAGTCAGATCTGAGTCAGCTCTTTGAGTCAGATATTTGAACTGAGCCTCTGAGTCAGATCTGAGTCAGATATTTGGGTTGATCCTTTGAGTCAGATCTGAGTCAGCTATTTGAGTAAGGTATTTGAGTTGAGCCTTTGAGTCAGATCTGAGTCAGATATTTGAGTTGAGCCTCTGAGTCAGATCTGAGTCAGCACTTTGAGCCAAATATTTGAGCTGAGCCTTTGATTCAGATCTGAGTCAGCTATTTGAGTTGAGCCTTTGAGTCAGATCTGAGTTAGCTCTTTGAGCCAGATATTTGAGTTGAGCCTCTGAGTCAGATCTGAGTCAGCACTTTGAGCCAAATATTTGAGCTGAGCATTTGATTCAGATCTGAGTCAGATATTTGAGTTGAGCTGAGCCTCTTAGTCAGATCTGAGTCAGCACTTTGAGTCAAATATTTGAGCTGAGCCTTTGATTCAGATCTGAGTCAGCTATTTGAGTTGAGCCTTTGAGTCAGATCTGAGTTAGCTCTTTGAGTCAGATATTTGAGTTGAGCCTCTGAGTCAGATGTGAGTCAGCACTGAGTCAAATATTTGAGCTGAGCCTTTGATTCAGATCTGAGTCAGATATCTGAGCTGAGCCTCTGAGTCAGATCTGAGTCAGCTATTTGAGTTGGTTCTTTGTGTCTTATCTTTGAGGTGATTCTTTGAGGTGTCTGAGGACATTTGTTATTAGCAAATTGATTTTGAATATGTAGTGAAGTAAAAGTTGTCAGACACAGTCCTACTCAAGTAAAGTAGGAATCTTCACTAAACTGACTTAAGTATGTTCACAAACATGAACTGACCCATCCAAGGTTTAAACTTTTAACCTGCTTGTACTACTGATCTCTTTCCATTTTATAGCATTGCAACTGTAACATTTATTTCCCAGTATATCTTAAAACCTGAGATCTACCTTCTCTTTTTCAAACGAGGATCAGTATAAACACTATTGATGGAAATGGAGCTCTAGTGTCTCGTCCCCTGCCTGGGGATCCTCTAGACGTCATGTGTGCAATAACGTTTGTGTGTTACAGGTGAGGGATTGGGAAAAGCCACTAATTCTCTCATTTTTTTCACCCTCCACAGATGATGTTTTTTTTTTTTTTTTTTAAAGACACTCTCGTCAACACCCAACTCATCATAACATCGTTTAAGACTGAGTCATATCAGCTCCCTCTTTCATGGCAATGCTGAGTAACATTTAAACCTCCATTTAAACCACTGTGCATATTACTGTTTTCCTGTCTTAATACCCTTGATCTAATTCTTTAGCTCATTATCAAACCCTTCATGATCTGGATCTGGTGGGATGGACAGTAAATACCTTGTATATACCTTGGGAATGTAAACCAGCAACACTTTTACCTTTTCTAGATTTTTTTTCATGCAAAAAAAACTATAAGCACTGCTTACCTTTATCTTAGGTATACAAGCACTGACTGTTGTTATGCCCTACTTATGTAATGTGTTATGTATTTAAACCGTGTATTTCTGTAAAATATTATTATTGACTACACAAGGTGTAAAGTGCAGCATTATGTTTCATGATTTGTTTACTCTTTAAAGTATTAGAGCTGAAGTCGTCTTTCTCTGTTGAACCTATTGTGTGGTGTATAAAAGGACTTATTTGCACATCTGGCCTGATCTCAGCACCTTCTCTAGTTTCGGACAGTTCCTGAGTTATTGGCCCGCTTCAATAATTTTATAAAATAAACATTTGGAGAAGCAGGAACTTGATTAGAACTAAAACCAGCTGGCAAACAAACTACACCCTGTTGACTGATTCAGGTGTGCTCTACTTGCAAGGATTTGGATTTTTGCGAAATGGTGGCGCCTGGACGACTATACACCTCTAGCGAGGAACAGGTTTCTATTTCTTGCTGCAATACACAGTAGTTAATCTTCTGTTCTTCAGGCTTTTCCTCTCTACTCTAACTAACCTTTCTTGTCCTGATGAAGCTGTCTTACAAAAATCTTCAATACCCAGAAGTCACCAAAACATTGTAGTACTGCTTAGTATCAAAAAGTGAAAAAAAAACAAAACAAAACTTGTGCCTAATTGTACTAATTTGGATAGAAAACTACAAGTTCTGCTTGACTCACTGATGAATGAAGAAGAGGAATGACCCTGAAAATATACTGCAATTCCTGATTAAAGATTTGAGCAATCACAGGATTTACCATCACCGTTTGTATTCGATTGCATGAAGAGCAGCACTGCTCTCTCTCTCATCCCTGGAGATTAGATAACTTCAGCAAAACATGAAAAAAAAACAAAAAACATATCAGATCAGTATAGAACATTGTCAAACTGTACATTCTTATAGAAAATGAGAAAAGTACAGTACTAAGCTTCTACCATTAATATTTAACTTTCACAAGGAAATGTGGATATAATGTACCTTTAACAAAGGTACACTGCATACCTTTATAGGTAAAAGAAACATACTACAAGAATAAAAGTCTGGTCACCTTGAAAGGTAAGGTAGTGTATTTCTGAGAATGCACCAAGCCCTATTTATAATATTATCTGCCTCGCCATAATTATCTGCCTCGCCCTAAAGACTTTTTTTTTGGTGCTCTGAATGTAAGAAAACAAGTCAGAGCAGATATTCTGCCTGTTCATCATAACTTTCTTCCATGATCCAATGAAATTCTTGCTCAAGCTCTCATTTGCTTGAGCACTGCAACGCTTTTGTCTGCTTCTTTAAAGAAAAAAAAAAATGCCTTCGCACAGTCTCTCTTTCTCACAGGTTTGTTTCTAAAGGATTATGTCATATCTGACCTTTTCTCTAAAACTGGGTCTCTGATCTCCACACGCGAACTCACTAAAATGCTGCATGATTTGGGTTACCTCCCTACTGCTCATAAAACCTTAACAATCACAGCTGTTACATCACGGCTTGATCTGGTAAACCACTGATCCAGTTCGGAGCTACATATAAGTATTTCCTATTTTAGGATAAATATTAGGTGACTCTGTCTGTGGTTATACTGTTGCATAATGTAAAATTTGAAAAATTGCAGATTATGAAAAAACATCATCAACAAGTCCATCATCTCAGTAGGATATTACACTACAAAACCAAGCTAAAAATATTATAAGATAGTGTAAAATATAAAAATATTATGGTAAGTGCTATAAAAATCTGTGTCTATAATACAAATATAAACATAGTCAAGTTAAATGAATGCAGCCAAGTTAAACTTTATTGCCTTTAGACATGAACTGAAGTCAAACGAACTGATTATGAGTCTAACAGACAGCACAAGTTGCTGTAACTTAATTAACAGTGTAGCTTCTACACTGTAGCACCTTCATATGAGATAAAAAAAAAAAAAAAAGCTGCACGCTGGTTTCTAGTGATGTTTAATATTCCATGTAATCCTGACAATGCCACATCTGCGGCCGCGAACTAAAGGAGCAAAACTGCCCATGTTCTCTGAGTGAGAGGAATGGCATACCTCCAAATGTGTCACGCTGCATTGTGTTGCAACTTGAGCAGCAGTTTGGAAAAAAAAAAAAAGTGGTTTGCTGGCTTCATGTGTTTCAGAGGAAGCACGTTAGCCCTGATCCTCCCCGGATGGTGACTGTCGTATGATAGGGGTGAGCTGGCTGCCGAGTGAGAATTGGCAGGTGACCAAATTCCATTCGAAATAAACGAGAAATAGCCCTTCTTCTTCCAGGTTGTAAAAAGTTCTCCACTTTATATCATGCCATCTAACATGATGCACTATATAAATTAGGAGCCCAAATAAATACTCAAGATCTCAGTACATCAGGCACTCTATCAGTGTCTCAGCATGGACATCATGTCCTTTGGGTCTAATTGAGGTGCTGAGAATGACTTCAAGGCGAGAGGAAAATGCTCTTCCTTCTCCACACAAGGCCACGGCGTGGCGTTATCCTCCATAATGAAGACAGATTCACGTGTCAGGAGAGAGAGTAATGCCTTATATTCATCCGTTCCTACATCACTGAAGTGGGCCACGTCTCAATTCCCCACACATGCTGCTCAGAGAGGAAACCTGAGAGCAAGCTGGAAGGTGTTTATGGGAATAAATGGGAAAAAGAAGAACTTCAGGTTGGATCCGCCATGTAGATGTGTAATGAGGAAAAGAGCAGCACGCCAGCAGCACTGCCTCAGGAAACCTCACAGGAATCTCTGTTAATCCTCTCTGTTGTTTAAAGGAAGCCATCACACTGCAGGTTAGAGAGCGCTGTAGTGCTTCATTCAATCCCCGAATTTCCCCAGTCTTTATAGAAATGCCTGAAAACTCAGCACTTTCCATCACCACTTGAATGTTGATGATGGAATATCCTCTGAGCACTCCTCTGAATGTGTGCGTCTCTGTTGTTACCTTTCGAAATGATCGATGGTTCATTAATATTATTCATTTCCTATAACAGCACATCCTGTAGTGTCTTACCTCTCACTGCTACAAAGCACTGACACTGGAGACTCCTTCCATAAATGTTAAATAAACATCTCCGTATCAAACATTACACACGCTTTCAATCCGCTTATGTGGAGTGTCTGCATTACAAGTCCCTGTGAATGAGCTGTTACTATAGAAACAGTAACATACTACAATGAGCGCATTAATATAACCTATAAACTGCTATTATAGAAAATTAAATCAACACCTTCTTGCCAATCAGAATGCACAATTCAACACCAGCAACAATCTTTCAACAGTTTTAAATCTTGAAGTATATCTTGCTTGCAGTGTTCAAAAGTGTATTTTCCTGCAGGAAACTGACACATGAACAGGTCACCCATCAAGATCATGATGTTATAATCACAGGAACGAGAGGACCCAGAAGCAGAGCACAGACACTAGGGTTGAAGGTTAGGGTTTTACTGGAGGTTAGGGGAGATAAGAGTGTGTGGGAAGGGAGCGTGGTCAAGGCCAGGATTTGAACTCGAGGAAGAAGTGATCCTGGAATACACACAGGGAAATGACAGAGAAAGCAAATAACAAAACTTTGGATATCAAAACACGGAAAGGCAACAATCTCGTGATAAGAGGCTGAAGAACCGGGCTTTATACTCCACTGACTTGTGAGCTGATGAGAGACAGGTAAGCTCAGTGATTGTGAAGTGGAGCATTATGTCTACACAAACACACACACACACACACAGAAAGGGGAGGGAAAAACAGAAAAAACACACAGAAGTCTTGGCCCGGACCATGACACATGAAGCTTGTGGCCAGAAAGGTGTACAAATGATTCAGGTTATCAGAGATTGAGGCAACGATTATACCAAAATGGAGAAAAATACTTAAATATCACAACAAAAAGCTGATATGCGTGGTTGAGGTGGAAAGGTAAGAAAGGTGGATAAAGAATGACCAAAATTGTTTTTTTTAAGAAACCATCAATGATTCCTTTAAAAGAAATACGTCACAGGTTTCTACTCTATCCGAACATTTCTGCACAACAGAAAGCTTTCTTAAACTGTCACGTCCAGACTATTTTCTTACCAACATTGGCTCTCTGTTAGTTGAGGGATTTCATTTCACAAGCTTCTGGTCACAGCACAGGAGACATTCGTTCCGCAGCATCAGTTACTACAAAATGTTTTTATGGTGTAAGTCATGATGTTCGTGTTACTCTCAGCTAAGGATCGACACGTTGAGAATGGTCTTTATTTGTTCTGGCGTTGAGAAAGCCCTAGAGGTCCAAACTTTTGATAAACTACCTGTTATTCTGCTGCACTATAACATGTCATCCCTCAGGGAATGTTTTGTGTTTTCTGAAAGCAATGATGCAGCGTCAAGCTTCTGTGAACATGATTGCAGTGTATTCTTCTGTAAAATAGACAGGAGCTGTGTGAATGTGGAAGAATCTGGCTGTCAGATACGTGTGATAAATGATAAACACCTACCTAGGGGCACCTAATGGAAAAATACAAACAGATGGGCGAAGAAAGAGATGATAAATATACACACTTTCTGCTTTGATCTAGTTTGATACAATCCATATCTCTGTGCATCATTATTTAAACCATCCTGGAGAAGAATCCGGAAGGCCATAAAGCTGCGAATTGAAGTTGATGGAAGGCGGGCGAGTCTAAACTGCCTCACAGAGCAATCAAGCCACGATCAAGAAGGTCCTGGAGCTGAACGAAAGGAGACGGAATTTGGATAGCTGATTCAATGTAGTGGCAAAGACAAATCTGAGCAACGGAAGGTCAATAGCGATGACAGATTAATGCTGAAAGAGTTGCCGTGTAGGGAAAAAGATTAATGCAACTCAAACTAGGCTCAGATCAATGACACCTGATCGGTGCGCAGTAATGTCCTTCTGTTTTTGGGGGAGAAAAAAAATTCTAAATAAGGCAACACTCAGAGCATTATCTTCGCTTTCTCAGAGGTTTCTGAATTAATTGAAGGAAAAGATTTAAAATAGTGGCTGAAAAGACACATCTGAGCAACGGAGAAGGTCAATGAGACCATAAATTAGATCAATTAACTCCAACTGAAGCTGTGCATGAGCACTCTTTCTTACTTCTACACCGCTGCAGTTATTTCTGCTTGCACCCTCTTGCAATATTTTCAAATTATTGGTTGATTCAAACCTTTAGGATTGGCGGAGACAGATTATGCTTTATCCCAGATTAATTTACCCAAATACATTTGCATTTCCTCCCCCTGTACAAGCACAGTCCACGAATGAAGTGTGGGTGAATTTAAAAAAAAAACGTTTGTTAAAATCTCAAATTGAATACTCTACATCAGCCAGACTTAATTCTTCCTTAAATTCTTCCTATCTTCACAGGAAGAGACAATCCGACAGGATAGACAACCAATCACAGAGCTTCTTCTGTAACACGTCAGCAAACTGCGTCAAACAAATAGCTTTTAAAGACTGGATTTCATATTGCTCTAAAGAGGACTTTTTCTTAACTCTACCTCCTTCCACTGCAGCAGTTATTTCTTTTGGCAAGATTTTCTAATGAAGTTGGTCCAATTCCCCCAAATATAAGGATATAAATGATTTAAACGAGAGGGTTTTTCTTTGTAACAAACACAATGGACCAACTGAATTTTATTGTTGGTTGGAAACAAATTTGCCTGGAGAGAAAGCAAGTCCCTTTAAATGGAGTCGACACAGAGCTTTTCTCCTTGACAAGTCATTTACTTGAACTTTAACTTTGGAAGTGTGAGTCAATAGGAGGTCTCTTTGAAGTAAGCAGTAATTATTAAGTAGCTACGGCTACTTGTCCCTTGATTTTCATTTGTTGTCGCCTGAGTCCTCCCACAAGTGTTTTTTGTTTGTTTGTTTGTTTGTTTGTTTTATTTGTTCAGTCCTACAGGATTCTCACTTCCGATAAACACCACTAACTCTAAGACATCTCTGGCTTATGTTTGGTTCAAAAAAAAAAAATTCTCAGTGGTGCACTTCTTTCCAACACAACCGCTGCCAAACAGGACAATCAAGCAGCAATCAATTCTGGAGGCTTCTAATGGTTTTAGGTGCAATTTAGCTTCACTTTTTGTGAAAAACTTCACAGATCGCACAAAAAACTGGGAAGTTGGCAAAGAAAAAGTGGAGAAATGGGAAGTGATTACATCCTCCCACTTGATGTACTAAACTTAGGTAATTAGCATCTGCCAGTTTTGCACATGATTGTTTCTGCCTCCCAAAACCAGCTGTAAATTAACACACTGCGTGCTGCTTTGCAGTTTCTACATAGTGAATGTGGAGACTTCTGAACTGCCAACTCAGTGTGACTTGTTTTTATGTTTAGGAAAAATAAAAATGGAATACGGTTTAATTACACACTTGTACATAAAGGAGTTTATTCTGTACACAGCAGCTGCTTCATTCCAGTAAAAAACAGTTGGGAATTTAATGGCATGTCAGCTGGAGGATATGAATATCCTCATGACAGTCAGAACTTTATTCATTTGCATATAATGTTTGGTACTGAACTCTCATTTTTGATAGCTCTGTGACCATTTACACATCATAGCAATATATATATATATATATAATGTATGTATTTATTTACAGTCAGTATATGCTTTTATACACCACCACAATGGATTTGAAATAAAGCAATCAAGATGTGATGGAAGTGTAGACTTTCAGCTTTATTTTAAGAGGCTC
>CM074924.1:1780770-1794729 GCA_037576815.1 Pangasius larnaudii | reverse complement strand
TTCACACCAGTGGCCTGCTGGAGGTCATTTTGTAGGGCTCTGGCAGTGCTTATCCTGTTCCTCCTTGCACAAAGGAGTAGATACCGGTCCTGCTGATGGGTTAAGGAGCTTCTACGGCCATATCCAGCTATCCTAGAGTAATTTTCTGTCTCCTGGAATCTCCTCCATGCTCTTGAGACTGTGATGGGAGACACAGCAAACCTTCTGGCAATGGCACGTATTGATGTGCCTCCTAGAGGAGTTGGACTGCCTGTGCAACCTCTGTAGGGTCCAGGGTATCGCTTCATGCTAACAGTTGTGACACTGACCCTAGCAAAACGCAATACTAGTGAAAAACAGTCAGAAAAGATGAGTAGGGGAAAAAATGTCAGTGGCCTCCACCTGTAAAATCTGTAAAATCATTCCTCGACATTCCAAGACCACCTGAGCGAATTTCTCATCTTTTATGATCCGCCACGAATACTTCAATTAAAAGGTGCAGGCTATTTGTTGGTATCTCGAATAGTGAAGGCTACAGCAGGGGGTAGAGCTTTATCTTACAAAGCCCCACAGTTATGGAACAGCCTTCCACTTAGTGTTTGGGGCTCAGACACAGTCTCAGGCTTTAAGTCTAGGCTGAAAACATATTTGTTTAGTCAAGCCTTCTGTGAATATTTTTTCTTAGGTAAAGGTGCACATCTGGAGGGTTCACAGGCATAGAGTGTTGTGGTGAACTGGGATGTTTGGATGCTGAATCCAAACCCCTTGATCCCGACCCCTTCTGCTCGCCAGACCTGCCTGATCCAGCCTGATGCCCTACTTCTGGTTGGAGTTCTCATCTCCCAGAAACCACTCGCTGCTGAGGATAGCCCCATATGGACAGCCTAAAGATACATGAGATTACTGTGGATGGTACCACTTAGAAACTATGAAGATGGCTTTGGACTGCAATTGCTATGGTAGCATTATGACTGGAATTGCCACAAACACTTTTGCACTCAAGTGTCCATCAGTGAGCACTTTGAAAACTTCAACAAAATAGACTTCATGTGAAAACTATTTCCTGGTGACACAATTGCACTTTTGACCATGTAGTACACAGTTATAGAAGATAATTATTTATAATCGCACTATCCGGTGTCACCCAGTTGAGGATGGGTTCCCTTTTGAGTCTGGTTCCTCTCAATGTTTCTTCCTCATTTCATCGCTGGTTTTTACTTGCCACCGTCACCTGTGGCTTTCTCATTAGGGATAAATTTCTAAATGTATACATTTAAAATTTATATCCTGAATTTATATTTTTCTGTAAAGCTGCTTTGTGACAATGACCATTGTTAAAAGTGCTATACAAATAAAATTGAATTGAATTGAAAATATATGAATCATATGTAAAGAGTCACCTGAAACTAAAATAATCATGTTTAAAAATCCGAGTTCATTAAGGGCAGCTCCTTCTTCTTATTTGTTCTTCTTGCTTTCATTTTGCATACCATGATGGGGATTATCTTTGTTTGTCATTCAGGAGCCTCCTGTTGATGTTTAATCTGCTGTAAGGATCATTAGCGTCCTCAGGGGAACACTGGAGCTGATAGAGAGCGTGATGTGAATGCTGATCCATTCCTCTCTTTTCTCCACTGATTCTTGATGATCATTCAGAGTATAAAAATGACCTGATCCCATCATCCAGTAAAGATGTATTAAAAGATTTATCGCACATTACCCAGATTAGTTTCAAATAAATGGATCAATACAGATACAACACTCAAAACATAACACACACATACATACACACACACACACACACAAACACACACACATCACAACACACAGCTCAGAAAATTATTCTACACACAATAGCTTAAAAAGCTTAGTTTAGAACAAATTAAACACAGCAACAAAGAGGCCAAGGGACTGACAGGTACAGAGGCCACACCTCGTTCACTCTGACTTACAGGTACAGAGGCCACGCCTCCTTCACTTGGACTAACAGGTGCAGAGCTCACATCTCTTTCACTCTGACTTACAGGTACAGAGGCCACGCCTCCTTCACTTGGACTAACAGGTGCAGAGGCCACATCTCTTTCACTCTGACTGACAGGTGCAGAGGCCACGCCTCCTTCAGTCGGACCGACAGGTACAGAGGCCATGCCTCCTTCACTTGGACTAACAGGTGCAGAGGCCACATCTCTTTCAATCTGATTTACAGGTACAGAGGCCACGCCTCCTTCAGTCAGACCGACAGGTACAGAGGCCATGCCTCCTTCACGTGGACGGACAAGTACAGCAGACATGCCTCCTTCATTCAGATTGGCAGGTACAGAGGCCACACCCATTTCACATAGACTTCACTCAGACTTACATGCCTCTTTCTCTTGGATTGGCAGGTACAGAGACTACACCTCCTTCGTTCAGACTGACAGGTACAGAAGACACACCTCTTTCACTCAAGCTGACAGGTTCAGAGGCCACGCCTCCTTCACTCAGATTGGCAGGTACAGAGGCCACACCTGCTTCACTGAGACTAACACAGAAGACACACCTCCTTCATTAAGTCTGACAAACAGAAGTCACACCTCCTTTATCAAGACTCCTCTATTGCTATATCCACCTTACAGAAAACTTACTCATTAACATGCTGGAGAAACCGCTTCAGTTTCTCCCCGATGTCTCAGCATTTCATTTCATTACCACATGCTGGGGTTAAAAGGAAAAGCTCAGACGTGCAGGAGAGAGATGCACATGAAATCCTCGCACGCTCCGAGGAAAAGAGTTAGCCACCTACTGACTGAATATTCTCCTCCACTTTAACATTTCTTCCACACACTGAATAAAAAACTGCCTGAAAAAAAAATTCACTCGTTTCCCTCATCCTCACTTCTGATACTGAGAAATAAACTAGAGAAAACAGACTTATGACTAACCTGAAAGCTAATCTAAAAAAAAAAAAAAGAAAGCTAATTTACTGAGTGACAGCTAATCTAATGCCTGAAAGCTAATCTAACGTCTGAAAGATAATGTAAAAAGAGAAAGCTAATCTGAAGAAAGGAAGCTAATATACTGTAGCTAGAGAAAGCTAATCTAACAAGTGAAAGCTAATCTAGCAAGAAAGCTAACCTAGCAGAAAGTAATGCTATTCTCTCTGACTTTCCCTTAAAAGGACTGAACATCATGTTAATGCCTGTGTTTAGTAAGTTCGCTTTTTACTGGTTTTGAACAGATAAAGATCCAAGTGTCTCTGCAGTGTGTGTAAACTTTGAAAGCATGCTTGCTCAGTGTGTGTGTGTGTGCGTGTGATACAATATTACATTCTTAGCTGCTCTTTTTAATGGCATGTACGCATTCTTTCAACGTTGATTTCATCCAAAGAAATGGCATCACGGTTCTAAATCAATGCTCTCCATGCAGTGTAATCATGTTTGGAGGTAACCATGACGATGAGAATACGTAACGGTGTTGGCTAGATTGACACTGTACTACTGCACTGCTGAATAAAACTAAAGAAACATGACCAACACAGATTTATGCAGAAAGGAGTGATTTGTAGTGCATAGATACAGAAATAACGTAACCATAGCAACAATTGTATGATGTTAGCCTGTTAATATGTGTAAGGGGGCAGGGGCTAGAAAGCTAACTAACTATATTATATTCCTCTAACTGAAATTACACTATCATACACACACACACACACACACACACTCACACACACACACACACACACATTCATCATACAGTGATATTAAACAATACAAGATAAAATGTTACTTTTACACTAAATCTGTAAAGTAAATGCGAACAGGCGCTACCTTGTTTCACAGACATGAAATGTAACTATAAATGGATAAAAAAGAATGACGTCATTCTTTAATATATATATAATATATATTAAATATATAAATATATAATATATTATTATATATAATATAATATATAATAATGTAATCATTGGCAAACTGCTAGGACTTGCTGTTACAGGAAAATCTACTTCAGGGTGGCAACAGTAACTCTGCTTCATCACACCACACTGTTGTTGATTATTTTCCTATAACAGCACAACGCGGAGTGATTTATTCTTTACTTAAATTATTTCCATGCTTTGCACGAACCTGATCCTTCCCGACCCATATGCGAGAAAAAAAAAAAAACAAGTTCTATCTACAAGAGCATAAATGATCATCATTTTACATTATTGTAAATGCTTTATGTGTAAATCTGGCTTTTATTTTCTGAGTTTTTTTAAATTATCCCCATCAAAGTCCACACGTCTCAGACATCTGCTGCGAGTGATGTGATAAATACGACAGATCAGTCAGCTTTTAGAATGCTTTTGTGGACAACAGCGATAAAAAAAATAAACATCTCTAGTCTATAGATAGTCTATAGTCTTCCTGTGTGTGAGGGTGTGTGTGTTTTTATAATGAAGCAATGGAAGAATGCGGCTCATAATTGCCAGGGTGTGTATACATTAAATGAGCTGTCAAAATAATGGTATTAAAAATCCACCGCAAATTCAAGGAAGCCACTTCAGAGCAAAGGGAAAGTGCAGATGTTTATAAAGCCAAGGCGAGACGAGAAAATAATTAACCGTTGACGATATTGCAGCCACAAAGTTCTTAATGACAGGGATGAGTCATGCACTTTAAAATTGCAAAACACATCTGTGTTTTCCCTGCTTTAAAACACCGACAGTGTGCCGGTGTGAGTGTGAGTGTGGATGTGTGTCTGTGTGTGTGTATGTTAATTTAATTAACTGCATTAAGTAATGATAGGCAGTGCATGGGGTGCAGCGGGTAGCATTGCCCATTCCATCCTGACTTTGAGTTACGGTCTGTGTGGAGTTTCACATGTTCTCCACATGTCCATGTGGGTTTCGTCCGGGTTCTCCGGTTTCCTCCAACCTTCCCAAAACATGCCAGTAGGTGGACTGGTGACTCTGAATTGCTCCTCGTTGTGAATGAGTGTGTGAACGTGTGTGTACATGGTGCCCTGTGATGGTCTGGTGGTCCATGGTCCATCCCACCTCACGCCCAGAGATTCCCGGGATAGACTCCGGATCCACCGCCACCCTGATCAGGATAAAGAGCTTACTGAAAACAAATGAATGAATGAACTTGCATAAATTGTAATCATTTCTTTTTTTTCTATGTAATTTTTTTTTATTAATAAATGCCTGTGCACAGTGTCTGCACTCATGGGAAGTTAGTTTAAGGCTGTTTTTTTTAGGAAAATGGATATCATTCACTTCAAATTACTGCAATTTAACACACAATTCTGCTGAATTCTTTAGCTCTCTAGACTATTTCCTGTTCACTGTGTAGCATGACTCTCATAAATCTTTACAGACATTGTACACAAAGACACAAATTAATTTTTAAAAGTGTCCAATGAACATTAAAAACTTGGCTTTTTTTTTTTTTTTTTTTTTACATCACGATCAGATGCGTCATGCAGCATTCCTTCACTGATCATTTTTGTACATCTCGAGAACATTGCTGCCTTTTGGTAAATTATACATACGGTAAGTTTCCTATAATGTCAGTCATCAATTTTTTTAGACCTGTATGTTAACAGATTTGTTCATAAACACACTGGAATATTTTTCTTCGTTTCAGGTGCAATATTTTCCCCCTTTCTTGGTCATGGGTTTCCTACACATGGACAATCCATAATAGGTTTTGTAAATGAATGAAAGGGTTAAATAACTATAAGGTAAATGAAAAGTCAGTCCTTTCACTAGGACATTACTCCACAAACACTGAGTTGGCAGTGAATACAATAAGATAAGATATAAAACCTTCCAAACGTACAGTATATTTGTTCCTCTGTGAGAGCTCAAGGCCCTGGTTTTGTTTCATATGCTGTTATATTATATGAAATTAAAATGTTATATTATATTAAAATGGCATTAACTAAAAAATGTTCCATTAAAACCTCACCATCTGAATGTGCCACATTTGTGTATGCTTTATATTTCTAAATCTCTGCCTCCTGACCTGACCTGTTCCTTTCATCACATGACTGCAGCGCTTGTAAACACAACGGAATCATTTATTACCCGCATTGGTGTTGTAGTTATCAGATTGTTCTGTACACACTGCGTGATGAAGAAACTGAAACGGTTTGCACTCTTCTATAAAATCAGACGTTCTCACACTCCTTTATTCTATAGAGAAGTAGCAGTACAAGCCTCCAGATCAGAGGAATAATGCCGTTTCCTCTGTGGCATCTCTGAGTGTCAGAAATGCAGATGATGCAAATGAGATTTTTTTTATTCAGTGTGTGGAAGAAATACTGAAGTGGAGGAGATTCAGGCACAGGTGGCTAACCCTTCCTTAGATAGCAGGGCATTCCTTCACACTTTCCTTCACGTCTGAGCTTTTCCTTTTAACCCCGGCGTGTGGTAATGAACTGAGATGCTGAGATATCGACGAGAAACACGGGCTGTTTCAGCAGCATGCTAATGAGCTATTTTTTTTTTTTTTCCATAGGGTTACTATAGCGATAAAGATTTCACGCCGTATCATCAAGGAACCTGCTGAACCTGAACCTGCTGTTTTGATAAACGTGACCAGTTTTTAGCTTCATTTCGAAACTAATTAGAATAAGATTTGTAATGATCTTTAGCCAAGCACGACACATATTTACCTAACCACAATACTCTTACCTGGAGTATAGATCGTAGTCGTGTTTTCTGGCGTTTATAACATTTATATGTCTCGCAGATAGTGACATCTTGTTTTCCTGCAAGTCAGGGATGAGGAAGGCGTGGAGACGTTTAATTACTTACTTTCTCGAGAGGTCGCAGAAACCGCAAAGCGTAAACTCCTCTGTCCTGAAGATGTCAGAAAGCACTAACGTTACAGCTTTGCCTCTGACTGTTGCAGAGTGCTGACACTGGAGACTCCTTCCATAAAAGAAACAGGAAAACTTCACCATATCAACGATTACATGTGTTTTTTTTAACCAGTGTTTTGTGAGTTAAATAATCGGAATAGTTAACTATGTTCATTTGCAGTACTTAATACTGAGACCTTCAGTGTTCATGCAGTATTGCTTCAGAAAACGGCATGTTTTTAATATTGTATGATTTTCCTTTTTTAAATATATTTATCAGGGGAGTTTAATACAGAGTTTGGATTGGATTTATTAAATAATAATAATGATAATAGTAATAATAATAATAATAATAATAATAATAATAAACTTTGTAAAAGCAATTGTATTCAGATTAATTTAATTGCCTGTTTCATTGTGCACAGCTCCACTTTCTCTTGAGGATCAACCCATATTAGCTCAAACACACACAAAAACACACGCATCTGTTTCGGGCGTCTCGTGGAAACACACAAGGCCATTAGCATGTGAAACGTTCCCCTTGAAATGCCTAGTTTGCCCTTGACAGAGCTAATTAAGGGAGTTATTAATTAGCAGTGCTGAGTTGCAGATCGTTTGCACCGCTGGGGTTTTCACACTCGAGCCCTGGAGCGGCTGCGCCCTCGCCATTTAATAATTAGCAAAACAGAACAAAAGTTGAAGTTACAGCAGGGGCCCCAATTAGTGCTTTAGCCTGCATGCACACAGGCAGCTTATTTACCAAGTTTTCCGAACTGATTTTCTATAAGGATTCTAATCATGTAGGAAGCAGTGGCTTTGTGAATAAATGTGGAGAGGAGCGTGCTCGCTGATTCAGAGACAATAGAAGGTGCGTGAATGGATTTTTAAAGAAGGACTTCTCGTAGAGTTAATTAGTAAAGACAATATTTGGAGTCGTTACATTGGGCCTCGTTTATCAAACTGGATACAAACAAATTTATTCGTAAATCGATATGTGGTATTCACTGTCAATGGTTAGTTTTCTACTTTTCGCTCCTGAGTGTGTGTGAATTTCCATATAAGGAGACTCGCTCATGTGAACCTCGACTGGTCTGCGGTTTTTACACACCAATGTCATTTTATATTAATGATTTGAAAGAAAGTGGGTCCAAAACAAGTCCATACATTAAAACAAATAAGACGTGCTGTTAGGAAAACGTCATCATTTTGTCATTTCTTTATTCGCATGTGGCCCCAATTTTTATTGTGGGCGTGGCTAAATGTAAATCAGATGTGCCGTGAAAGTGTCTGATGATTTATAGCCTATCGTCTTTTATCGACATATTTTATCAGCTCTAGTATTGTGAACTTGGCACGAACTTTCAGCTCAATTTGGCCACGAAAATATTCTCACACAACTGTGCTACAAGATTGTTTTTGTGGCCAATCTGAACTGAAAATTCCCACCACATGTACAAAAGTGAGTAATTTTCTTCATTCATATGTTGATAAATAAGAATCAGCTGTGAATTACCGCATGCATTCATGTCACAGCTGATTTACATTTAACCACACCCACGACACTCCATAAAAGGCCAATGTCATAGAAAGCTGTGAAAAAGCTCCTCCTATGTGAGAGTGTGCACTAAATGTTCCAGTAATGCAGCTCAGCCACTGCAGCAAGTAGACAACCATAGACATACACTAACGTTACAGGGTGCCATTACTTTTGCCCTAACTGAATAGCTAGACTTGTTTTGTGTTAATTCATGGATTTGTTTCATTCATTAATATGAAGCGAGTGAGTTTCACAAAATGTTAATTAAATTTGTGTGTAACTGAAACGAATAAGTGATTTAAACAGCGTAAAGTCATTGACGATTATTTTGAGATTTAACGCCACCAGTTGAGGTTCATATCAGTGAGTTTCCTTATATGGAAATTTCCACAAGCTCAGGAGCGATACCAACAATTTTCCAAGCATGATAAATGAAGCCTGACATTCTCATTGTGTAAATGTTTCTTAATGAAGAAATAATACTTAACTGGTCGTTCAAATGATTACAAGCAGCATCTTAATTACAGCCACCATTCATTCTGACAGGATGAAGCTTTACTCAGACATGAAACACACACACACACACACACACGAACACACACACACAGGTTGCCTTGGTTTTGCCAAGACGTGCTTCTGGATTAACATTGTTTTGTTGTTCCTGGAATAACATTTTCATTAGTGACCTCAGTGAGTTCCAAGAAACCAGCGATCCGTTTGAAATACTACCACAATATGACTCCATCCTTCATGTGGTAAGTCGCTTGGTGCACCACTACATCTTCATGCAAACAAATGTATTTTGTTAAGTGAAAAACAAGTAACTGCAACTTATATCCATCTTATGTAGCATAGCGTAAAAGCATTTTTGACACTAAGTGCCATTTTAGTTTTTTTTTATTTTGGTAATCATTGTGCCACATTTCCGAACCCCATTTGTGCTGCAGTATATTCCTGTGCCCTGATTTACAAAGTATTGTTCTGAGAGCAGCGCTGACGTGAGGGCAGGACTGCTCCACCCAAATGAACCACACAGCGTGAGTCTCAGCACAGCGGAACAGAGCCGTTTACTCACATGACCCAGTGGCCCCAGTGGCCCCAGTGGCCTTGGGGCAGTCGTGGCCTAATGGTTAGAGAGTTGGACTTGCAACCCGAAGGTGAACTTGAAAGTCGTGGGTTTGAGTCTCGGGCCAGCAGGGATTGTAGGTGGGGGGAGTGAATGACCAGCGCTCTCTTCCAACCTCAATACCATGACTGAGGTGAGACCCTTGAGCAAGGCACTGAACCCCCGACTGCTCCCCGGGCCATGTTGATCCTGAATCACTGTCTCCATGTTGGATCATCATAACTGTGTTAGTCCTGGGTAAATTTGCTAAAGTTGATCCAGGACTATCAATGCCATGTCGGTTCTGGAACCTTATAACTGTTTTAGTCCGGAGTAGCTAATGTTGATCCTGGACCATCATAACTACACTGAGTGACTGACTGACCTTTGCATAATATGTTTCAGTTAATACTTTTCTATATGCTCATCATTGGTAGATTAGCTTATATTCCTCCTGAGAAACATTGCCACTATATCCAATCTGTCAACATCAAGTACACCTTCATCATCAGATCAAAGACATATCATAATCAAATTTGAATCCTCTTTGTGATATAATCCTAAATGTGATATTATGGTGCACATTCTTCAACTCAAAGAGAAATATATCACAGAAATAATTAACAAGGAACAGAAAAAAAAATTCAGGAACACAAATCCTGCCAGTTCAAAAGGCAAACAAAGGGGATATTATATGTTCCATTGCAGAAGATCTGGTAATGTTTACAGCAAGAAGTCTCAGAGCTGTAGGATGTAAAGCATATATCTCTTTTAAAATAAGAAACGAGTAGAAAGGACACAAAGTCGTTGTGTGGAGAATATATGATCAATACAATACAACGGGCTTGATCTTGCTGAAGAGAATGTCCATTTCCAGCAGATTCATCCCGAGCTTGTGGATCAGATCAAGAAGTCGATCGCTTCAGGAGTAAAAACAGATGTCATCCAGGCATTCGGGCTAATGAGCGGTCAAGAAAACGAGGACAAACTAATTATCATTCCTGAGAGTACTTTGTTACCCCAGAAGACATTCATGATATCCATACTGGTGTTCCTCGGAGGTCCTCGGAGGAAATACCTTGATCAAGATGACGGTAAGAGTACAGAGAAGCTATTAGCTGGTCCTCTAAAAAAAAAAGGATCTTATATAGTTGTTCTTGAAAGTGAGTGCATGAGAAAAGACTTTCAAGAACATGGGAGGAATATCGTGTTTATTGAGGCCACACACTGCGTGGATCAATATTCCTTCCCACTTTTCACATTGCTTGTGAGATTCCTGTGGCATCCATAATAACAAGCAGTGCGAGTCAAGAAACACTTCAGATTGCACTCCAGAAACTCTGACCTGTGCTTCCTAAGCCACCAAAGTAATTTATCTGAAGTTGTTGTTGTTGTTGTTGTTGTTGTGAAAAAATCACTATCGCCATGTTGACCCTGTACTTTCATAGCAATATTGAACAACGTAACCTGTTCAAAATTTTCTTTTACTTTAAAGATGATTCATGGTTGACAAAGACATGAGTGAAATAAATGCATTGAATGAAATCTTCCCGGAATCTGATGTTCTTCTCTGCTGGTACTATGTTCTCCAAGTAAGTAATAAACAAATAAAAAAACACATTTTTTCCAATCAGTTTAACTATGATTAATTTTAATGATACATGCTAACTTAATTGCATATATGGCTCACAGGCTGTTGTTCGATGGCTGATGAAGTCAGGTTCTGGTGTCTGTGGGCCATCGCCATCAACTACCCGGAGAGATATTCTAGATTGCATCCAAAAAAAATGAAAGCCTGTGCTGTGTTATTTGTATTTACACATTTAAGCTTGTTTACCTTTTTTCTCTTTTGCAAAAAAAAAAACAAAAAAAAAACAAAAGTGGCATTTTGGCCAATAAAATTTCAACGGCTGAAATTTTGGTGCATCTTTTAAATATAGTATACACGTCTATTAAGTCACATCACGCTGCATAAATGACAGAATATCACACAGTTAAGTTCATACATACATGAATAGAGAAAGTGAGGGGGAAAAAAGTTGCCGTTTTTTTGTAGAGGGAGAGAGAAAGAAAGAAAGAAGGAAAGAAAGATATGCTTATGAATGTAGTTAAGATTTTCGGTTGTTGCTGTTTTCATTGCAGATTGATAATACCTCTTTTCTTTCCATTGCAGAAGACTGACTTTGACAGAGTGGCTGAAAAGTATTTGGAGGATTTTTCTGACTATCAAGAGGTTCTGGGAACAAATTAGTTATACATGGGCTGATTATGGACAGTATTATAACCATGAGAGACCAACAATTTGATTGAAAGGTAATTTTTTCCCTGCAAAAGCTTAAGACAAAGTAAAGACGTTTCCCAGAAAAGAATCTGAAATCCGGCTAAGCAATTAAAGTACTAAAGTAAAGAGTAGCATTGGTAAAGAAAAAAAAAATGCTACAACATGATGATGAATATGAACATAATGCAGTGTAATGCCTGGAAAATAAGAACCTTTTCAATGTCCATTACACTTCCATGTATTTTTTTATAAATAAAAGTATAAGTTAATATAAATTAACAAACAAAAATAACAAAACTAATATGAACACAAATTTCATATTAGTGTGATAAAACACTTGCAATCAGCTGGAAGAATAGCAATTGTGGTTGCCATGAATTTACCAAATGACTACCAAACATGAATTTACCAAATAACTACCAAACATGAATTTACCAAACAACATGGTGGTTGCCATGAATTTACCAAACAACATGGTGGTTGCCATGAATTTACCAAACAACATGGTGGTTGCCATGAATTTACCAAACAACATGGTGGTTGCCATGAATTTACCAAATGACTACCAAACATGAATTTACCAAACAACATGGTGGTTGCCATGAATTTACCAAACGAATTCACCAAACTGGGAAAAGGTTGGCCTGACCACATTACAGTGGAATCATCTGCAACATACATGTTCAATGTACCATCAGAACAAGACCCTGTATTATCCTACAGTTAGGACTGTTGAACTGTTGGTGTGAGAGGTCAAGTATGCAGCATATAGATATACTCCAAGATAAGGACAATGATAAGTTCCCTGAACTTGCTCTTCAACTGGAAGCTCATGCAAGAGCTCCAATGGAAATAAATGTGGAAAGCTTTTGTGGGAGAGGAACATATCATGCATCTTTGAAAACCTATTCTTGTACCTGTTTGCACATTCTCATACCATGAGACAATCCTGACAGTTGTCTTTTGACTGATTCTGACAAGTTTCTGATAAGTCTTTTGAGCAACAAGACAGATGTACGGACGTCCAGAAATTAGAAGGCATTCTTGCAATTGTCAGAACCATTGGCAGACCATTCCAGAGAACACAAATAAAACACAAATAAATAATCTGCATGTTAATGTGCACCAAGAAGATAGGTGTCGTTTGTCTAAAAGACATTGTTCCAGTGACACTTCAAGGAAGATACAGCCGCTCTTTCCACATATCACAAAACGAAGAAAAAAACACTGAAAAATTAAGAAGGTCTTCCAAGAAGGCCTGCATTGCAGATGCAAATTCAGAAGGTTTGCAAGAAAAAGCAAGAAATTCTAAGAAAGTAATAAATCCAGGGCCAGATGCAGGATACCTTGATATGCGAAGACCTTCAAACTAAAGGCTCTGATCTTAAGAGTTGTGGATAAAATGGACTAATTATTGGAGTATCAGCATCTTGCTGTAAATTGGATATTAATTCCTAAACAATATTGTTTCCTGAAGAACCCACAAAGCTATGTTTTCCATGTAATGTGTCTTGTAGTCTGAAAAGATCATTCCATGAACATACATCAAATGTTTTAGATCTGTGATGATCTTTGTACATGAATTATTAAAATGAACGAAATGTGATTATTGTGATGTCACTCGATCCACATTGCAGTGCATGTAAAAGGCTACAGCCTCATTGGTTAAGGACGTTTATTTGTTTGGTTATCTTTTATAATTGTTCATTGTACAGATTTCTATTGCAAAGTTTCCCAAAAAATAAAATCCCAGTAAATAAAATCAAATGTGAAAGTGTCCAAGAGAAATGAATGATCAGTCTAAACACACCTGACAACAGATTAAACAGCCTGAAGATGCACAACAAGTCTGGTGCAAGTAGACAAAGTGTAAAAAGTTTCAACATATTTCATTTTAAACTCTCTGTGATGAAACCTAGTACCCCGTCAAGTGCCTGTGGGCCAAATGTGTGGGTTAACAAGCTGAAGTCTGATGTAGATTCCAGGCTTGATTGCAAGTTGGGACGTACACTAGCCAGAGTATCCTTTTAATGAAAAAAGATTAAATCATCAATAATAATTAAAATCAAACCTCTAAACTCATAATACATAGCAAAAATAATGAAATTAAATGTTTCTACATTTAAAAATACTATAAAAGAGTAAACAGTAAACAGTAATAAATGAAACAGAGTCAGTATTTAATGTGACGATCCTTCGCTTTAAATAAATAAACAGTGTCTC
>CM074924.1:1762382-1780670 GCA_037576815.1 Pangasius larnaudii | reverse complement strand
AACATTTTTCTGTAACGTTTCATTCTGTGCTGGAAAACTAATGTTTGGAATCTAAAATGTTTTTGTACTGAATCAATCATTTTTTTAAGTTTTAAGTTTGTACTAAAAAAGTACCAAAAAGACTTTTGCACAGTGCTGTAAGTGTCATTCTGGACACTAATGTCTATACATACCAACTTTGGCAATTACCTAACAATCTCTCTCTCTCTCTCTCTCTCTCTCTCTCTCTCTCTCTGTCGAGCTACACATGCTACTCCTGAGATATCAGTGATCCTGACACCTTCTGCTCTCTGGACCTGCCTGATCCAGCCTGATGCCCTACTTCTGGTTGGATTTCTCATCACTTGGAAATCACTCGCTGCTGCTGAGGATGGCCGCACACAGACAGCCCAAAGACAGCCATGAAGAAGGCTTTGGACTGCAATAGATACGAACTCTTTTGCACTCAAATCTCCATCAGTGAACAGCTGATAACTTCAACAACATAGACTTCATGTTAAAACTGTAATAAACTTTCGTGGTTACGGAATTGCACTGTTTGTGCATGTAGTACACAGTTATAGATGGGATTTATTTATAATCGCACTATCCGGTGTCACCCAGATGAGGATGGGTTCCCTTCTTAGTCTGATTCCTCTCAAGCTTCTTCCTCATATCATCTCAGGGACTTTTTCCTCGCCACCGTCACCTCCGGCTAGATCACTAGGGATAGATTCCGAAATTTAAAATTTAAATCCTGAATTTCTAGATTTCTGTAAAGCTGCTTTGTGACAATGTCCATTGCTATACAAATAAAACTGAATTGATTTGAATTGAACTCTGGACCGACATTTTGGCATAGGCTTTTTGGTAGACCGGTGGCTATTTCAGGGAGGTTTCCAATTGCGGCTCTGCGAAAATGATCAGTACTCAAAATGTCCACCATTTCAACACATTTTAAAAGTAAACTTACTCCTAGGAGGTCTCTAAATGTGTTGGAGGGACATGTTCTCCCCCACTATTCTGCGGTTAATTTCATCTTTCGTGACAATATAATGTGCCTTTCTCTGGCCAGTGAGCGCTAAGTGTCCGAAAGCCTTGATGCCATCAGTGTCTTCTTTGGGGCTATTCAATGGAAAGCCCTCATTGTTACCTGACCACACTTTCTCATTTTCACCACCTACATCTCCGCCTGTGCGATATGATTTTGGCTGTCTTTCTTCAGTGCTGTCTTCTATGGCTTGCTCTGCTCCCTTGTCTGATGTATCACTTGCCTTGTGTTTTTTTTTTTACCCATTGATTGGTCTATTTTTACTTCAAGTCTGTCTTTTTTTGTACGTTGCCTTTCTGTCTTCTCTATGTTGGTCCTTGTCGGCATCAGGATTTCTCCTTGTGCTTTCTTCTATCTGCATAACAGAATGATACATATTGAAACACCTTATTTCCTTCTCCACCTGCTATTTAAAGCATTACATGAGCATAATGAATGACATTCATGTAACATGGAACTACACAGCAGTTAGCACATCTTGCCCCTTTACCCTGGATGTTTACTAACTAAGCGGTTCATTGGAATTGATATTATTCATTATTCATTCTCACAGGAAGCTCTAACTGGTTTTCCGGCTTTTATTAAGCATTAATGGAATCTCACTATTTACCTCGTCTTTCTTTAGATCACCCCGGCACACTGCGCACTTCATTGCTTTTATCTGCAAAGACATTTTGAAAATTTGTACATCAGTCAGTTCTAATAATCTTTCTAAAATAAGTGTATAGATAACATAATTAATAAGTAATTTTTGTAATTCTGAGCACCTAATGAAGAAAGCAGCCTGTAGCAGAGCTGTGGTCTCAGCTGAGAAATACACATTTGGTAATCTTCCACAAAAAACCTTTTTCCGACAAGCACGGCCTGAGGAAACGAAAATGTTGGATTTTTTTGTGGCAAGTGGATTTTTAAAAATATCTTGCCGTTGGTGAATAAAGAAAATTACAACCCACAGCTAAAAAAAAGATAATAATATAAGGATATGTAAAGTAGAATTCTAACATAATAATAAGAAAAAGAAGAAGAAGAAGAAGAAGAAAGAAAGAAAGAAAGAAAGAAAGACATACTATTAACACATGGACACCACAAGAATGTCCGTCCTCCTGCCGTGGGTGGAGAACTTCATTCCAAGTCCATGTCAGGATGCATCCTATAGCTGCTGCAAAAGAACTGCAAAACAAAGCAATTATTTTATTATTATCCAGTGTGTGATTCTAAAGTCCTTCATATGTGTGTATATTCTCCTTTCCTGATTTCTTCATGTGTCGCACATTTCTCCCACTGAATAGATTCATATCGACTAAAATTTCATATTAGCCCTGACTCGAATACAATCTAAATGATGTACTAGGACCTGAAAAGAACTTCATTCTCAAAGCCCTGACGATCTGTCTGTTCTGTGAAGAATCTGAAACCATTCAGTGCTTCAGATAGACAATAATACAGAATATCAATAAGGGGGCAAATACTTTTTCGTGGCACTGCACTTGGGAAAATCACAAATGCAAAATCAAAAAACTGAACATCACCCCATCTGTGTTATTGATTGTAAAACCGCTACCTCCAGTTCTTCATTATTTCCTTCCTCTTCTCTTTTGTCTCTCCTGATGAACGCATGTATGTGACGTGTGGTTTTTTTTTTTGGAAGGTCACAGAACTGTAAAATAAAAAAAGATGATTAGTGCAATTGTCTCATTTTTATATTGTACAGAGTGCACTGTATTAAAGATCAGTGGTCGCTCTGTTTACACTCCTGTGGTAAGGATTATATCTACTGTATTTAGTATGTTATGGTTTCCAATGGAACTACGGCTGGTGGCTTTAAAATCGTTTCATTATCATAATTTTTGGTTGTTCACGAAAAGTGTCCAGCCATTTCCATCTTCTAGAAGCTAGAAGGGCTCCAATCACTTTATTGTAGCTTTTAAGTATCTCATTCTGAAATAATAATCATCATCATCATCATCGTCATCATCATCATCATCATCATCATCATCACTTGACAATTTACAACAAAACACCAACATACCAAACATCAAATAAACATCACAATGCCAGAAACATCAGGGAAAAAATAGATGTAAGATCACTGAGCTCCTAGTGTGGCAAGTCTCTGTGACTGTACTTTCAGTGTTTAACGATGTGTGTGTGTGTGTGTGTGTGTGTGTGTGTGTGTGTGTGTGTGTGTGTGTGTGTGTGTGTGTGTGTATGATTTATTGCACTTTGCAAAAACAGCGGCTTTTTGCTCTCAGTGATCCTGATCACGTCTTTGTCGTGGATTGGGTGGAAAAGTGATATATAAACCCTGGACGTTCTTGAAGAGAAAGAGAAAGAGAGAGCGCTTCATTATGGTTTCATTATGCTTTATGATGGTCTTGAATCAACATTGGCGAATATATCCAGAATTAATGTTCAGAATCCAGATTAATCCAGAATTAAAGAGGATCTGGAAAGAGTACAACCAAAGTGAAGCGAGCAGAGTGACACACAGTGACACACGCTGGGCAAAGAGAGCACTGTGCAAACCACTACAACAAAACAATGTTAATCCAGGAGCACGCCTTACTTGGCAAAATCACGGTGACCCACCCACACACACACACACACACACACACACACACACTCCTGACTGGACATGCATATATGGAAATGTATAAACAAGTCTAATGAGAGAGTAACATCTCTTTCTAAATCTGTGTTCTAACGACTTTTATCCCACAGCGCTGCTGAATTCTGCATTGTGATTGGTCAGGAGGTGTTGATTAGTTTCCTAGAACAGCAGCTCAAATCACAGGTTTATATTAATGCGCCCGCTCTAACCGCTTATCGTTTCTATAGTGACAGCTCATTCACGGGGACTTGTACAACAGACGCTCCACGAGAACGAATATAAAAATTATTGTTGATTTGATGACATTTTCGGAAAACAGAGGAGTTTCTTTACGGTTTCTCAGTAACATGACAAGTTGCGCTTTTAGTCTCTCTTCAAGAGAGAGAGAAAAGAGAGGCTGGTATGACGGTTTATAGCTGCTATAACGTAAGTGAGAACAGGAACTAACTTGGTTCTTGAGCGTTCCACAACATTAAACGTAGCCGTAATCAGATAAAAAAGTCTGATGTGTCAATCTTTAATAACGAAAAATTGTAATCAATTGCAAATCACTGTGGAGTTGTACTTGCTCCTGAAGACATTTAGTTCTGTGTCCTTCATGAACTCAGAACCTCAAAGATTAAAAGACAAAAAATAAAAAGAGTAAAAAAAAAAAACAAAGCCAGAGAGAGATGTCTTTTGAGAGGGAGAGGAATAATAAAGAACAAAGGCGGAAGTTTTAAGCGGATGCCACTCAGTGTCAGGATGCAGTGCTTGTGAATCCTTGATTTGCTCAAAGTCATCTCAGTTTTCTCACACACACACACACACACACACACACACACACACACACACTGAGGGACACATCAGTGCTCCTACAGAGACGCCTCGCCTGCCTTCATGTTTGTGAAATATCACCCGATGCTTCCCGCCGGCAAAAAAAAAAAAAACGTAATAAAAATCTCCCCAATTTCCCACACGACAGGAAGAAAAGATGCTGGAGGCATGTTTGTGAAATTCAGAAATTCAAACATGCATGCTCCATGTTTCAGATTCAATTTCCTGAAGAGTGGAGTGAAAAAAAAAAAAAAAAACAGAGATGTACGAGCCTGAAGACAAACTCCAGCACCAGAGTATTGAGGCGTTGCAGGAGAAGACTCAGTGCTGTCATGTTTGCACAATTACTGAAAGGGGGGGGTGCCAATAATTGTGACACAAGTAGTTTGCTTTCAGGAAAATATAAAAAAAAAAATGTAAATAATCTCCAAATCACTTGAGACCTTTTAACTGACTGTTTGTCGTTCTCAGCACAGCGTGTCTCTGGTGTATCTTTACAAACTTTCTACAAAGAATCACTAATTAAACTCTCACTATTTCATCAAATCGATTTTTTTTAACTATTTTTTTTTAAGATAGGATTTTTCACCTACTGAATCAGTTCTATTTTTATAAATATAGTTCTCTATATTTGTAATTTTGCTCATTAAAATGAAATATTTCTCTTTTTTTTATATGTTTACCTCTTTTTAATAATATATTTGAGGCCTGGGTTTCATACACATGGACCAACCATGTATTTTTATATATAAGTGATATTAAAAAAAAAAGTCCAAATATAAATAACATGAAATGGTAAGTAATAAAAACCATCTAAATTTGTTTTTAAATAATTTATGCATGAAAGAGTTAAAAAAAAAATATATATATATATATATATATTTGTTTTTATTAGAATAAATTGACTTCAATTAAACTTTAGATTTCTCTCATATTTTACATTTGGTTAATTAACTACAAAGACTTTTTTTTTACATATATATATATTTTTTATCTTCACCAAGTATATTAGAGATATATATATATATATATATATAGCAGGATTACCTTACGCTCGTGTCCACGAAGAAAAGTTTCCTTGTTTCGTTTTTATGTCAGAACAATTTTGGTTACTGAGACTATTTCTGCTCAAAATTTTAATCCTCAGCATGGGCACCACATCATCCCCATCATCCATTTCTAGTTGCTTAATGTTGTGGAATATCCAGGAAACAAGTTAGTTCCTGTTCTCGCTTTATAACACACATTATAGCAGCTACAAACATTCCCTCAGGAGCCTTTCTTCTTTTTTTTTTCATGTCACAATGCATAAACTCCAGCTTGGGAGTCTCCATTTCTTTTCTAACCCTAACCGTAACTGTCACTCACGCAGCATCATATTAGAAGAGCGCTAACTGCTACATTCTGTATGCGTGTGCTAACAGATGTCCACGAGTGACCAGCGTGTCTCTAATGGACAGGGAAATGAGGAAGGCCATCATTCCCGTCCAGAGAGAAAGGTCTGTACATGCTCTGTATGGCTGTGGCGTCATCATCCTCATCATCATCATCATCATCATCATCATCAACATTTTACAACGATTATGAAGAAATTTTAGGCAGCAGGACCACTCAGGAGCTCCTATTTCCTTTTTATTTTCTCTTGATGTCATTTGAGTTCCTGGAAGTCTTCTGAACAGCAGATGTGAGTGACCTCCTTCACTCGCTTCTATCGTGCCACCTGCCTTTCACACTATTCATAAAAGTCATTCCGTTTTTCGGAACAAAGCACATGTTTCCTAAGGAATAATGGCTCTTTTTTTTAAGCTCTGGTTTGATGGTAGGGTTCATTCTGCCCTCCTCCTCCAATCAATTGCAATGCAATTGTAACAAGTGAAAGCAGGACACGAGTGTGCAAAATTGGCATGTGGTTTATTTGTAGAAATCCAACAATCAATCATAGTCATAACTGCACACAGGGGTCAGAGAGCAGCCAGACAACAACAAACTAGAATAATCCATAATCATCACAGCATCGACACACGACACACCCACAGGTCTAATCATGGAAGTTAATAGAAACAAGGAAACGGGGAACCAAGGCTCAGAAACACGCATAAAATGATCAGGACAAGACAAAGGAACATGAGGGTATATAGAGAAAAAGTAATCAAGGGATGAACTTGGAACAGGTGCCCACATTAGGTAACAGAGCAATGATGGGACGGGGCAGAGAGAGGACCAAAACATAAGCACATGGACAAACACAAACACAAACAAAATGTGCCTTATGCTGAGAGAGAAGATCATGACACTAATAAAACATATTCTCCACACCGTATGATCAACATGGCAGTCACGAAAACCCAGAGTGTTTTCATACATACTTGTTCGCTGTTCCGTTTGGTTCCACACTCCACATACGCAAATAAACAAACCAAAAAGTAAAAAAAAAAAAGAATGGTTGCATCCGAAATGATGTACTGTGACAGCACGTACTGCATTCGATTCAGTACCTACTGCTCGGCCCTTGATACTGATCAGTATATGTGTGCAGTATGAATACAATCCGGACATGCTACATCCGCCATGTTGGCATTGTCATGTGACCTACGACGTCACAGTAACCGCAAGATTTGAGCTACTGTTTTTTTCTTGTTTGAACCCACAACAACTTAACAATTTACTCAGGTCTAATTACTGTTTTTCCACAAGGAGCAAAGAACAACATTTAATACCTATAGCACTTACACTTCCGCCATTTTTTTACTCTGGATATTTTATTTGCCTACTGTTTTATGCATACTGAGAATTTGGACATACGATAGTATCCTTTGGAGTACTGCTTTTTGTCTACTGTTTAGTAGGGTGGTTTGGACATTTGGACCGATGTCATGGTAGCGCCAATGGGTGCAGAACTACACTACCCATCAGCCCCAGCAAGTCACATGTCCCACTATTCACTCGCACCTGTGTCTCGTTATGCATTGTTAGCACCACTATTTAAGTTTTAGCGTCAAGCTTCTGTTGTCGTTTGTTGCTGTTTGTGCGCCACAGTATCACCTATAGTCTACAAGTTGTTTTGCCTCGTATCCACAGTTCATGCTTATGGTTCTTGTTTTCACAGTTTTGGTTGTTTTGTTTTATGTGTTGCATCATAAATTATCTGCACATGCATCCGCCTCCCTCTACACTTCCCGACAAAGAAAGTCACTGTCTGAGGGATACGTAGGGCTGAAAACATCCTCATAACTCTTTTACTCATTATAAAGGAAACAAGATGTTACAAAAAAAGAACAATTTTGTAATTAAAATAGATTGTTAGAAGACAACCGAATCTTTGGTCCAAATCTCCAGAGCACATGACATTTCTGCAGCACTACGGCTCTGTGCTTTGGCTCAGTTTGAGTCTCACGGCTCACTTTAGCAGCTCACGTCTAAGAAAAAAATGGTGCAACCCAAAACACATGACATGTTTTATTCATTTCCTGCAGTTTACTACACCCCAGTTACTGTCTGTATGGAGTTGTCCATATTGTTCCCTTGTGCATGGGGGGGGGGGGGGGTCTCTGTTTTCTCCCGTTTTCTTTCAAGCATCCCAAAAACAATTCACTAAGAATTCAAATGTTTTGTTTATTAAAGAGGGCAGCTGCTGTTTGAGATACATTATTTTAATGAAGGGTGCCAATAATTCTGGAGACATTCTTAGTAATTACATAAGGAACTACGGACACAGTAAACATTCACTCATGTTGAGTGAGTTAGGTAAATGTGATTTTCTTTCATAAACAATAAAAGGCTAATAATAATAATAATAATAATAATAATAATAATGAATACAAATTTTGATGATTTTCTTACTTGAGCAGAAATGTTTCTTACAGGTTTGCTCTCACATTTAAATATGACATTGCAGCAAGTGTGTAAGTTGATTATTCTGCCATGGCGTAATTATAACGTACCATCTCACCACTGCGCATCTGGCTTCCTTCCAGCAGAGGAACCTGTTGAGACCGTCGTTATCGGGGTAATTCAGGTTAATGTGAGGAGATAATGAGGCTTGTTCTGGCTTTTGCAGCAAATGAGCCAAGTCAAGCAAACGTGGCCTTGCTTTCGGAGACGTTTACAGAAAATGATTCAGAAATGAAAAAAAAATAAATAACTTGGCCTCAAATTATTGCTAATTGTGCTGTTTACCAGGGGGCTCATCAGACATGCATGGAAATGACTTCATCATGTTAAAGTGTCATCACTGATTACACGTTGGCCCGTGCTACCACCTGCTTATTTATTTAAGACTAGTTCAGTATAAAGGGCTCCTGAGGGTGAGCACTGGGCACAAAAACGAATTACAGCTTGCTAAATGTTTTTGCCTTCCAAATAATCAATGATGTAGTTTTATAAATCCTGGCACAGAACGTGTCCTCTTAAATGTCAGTTTAATATCAGTCCTGTTACTGATGGAATGGAGTTGATTATTTTCCTATAACAGCCCATTCTCTGTTTTTGTTTTATTCCCCTTATACCACAGTATATATACTACCACAATTATAATTTTTACTTTTTTATCTCCAGTCCTGAAGATGGCGGAAAAAAGTTGACCACTTGACAACACTCACACTAGAGACTCCATCCATAAAATGCTAAATAAATGTTTTCTTACAGAAAACGTATGTGTCTATCTGGAGCGTCCGTCGTACGGGTCCCTGTGAATGAGCTGTTACTATAGAAACAATAACACACGTATTAGAATAAGCGCATTAATATAAAGCTGTAATTGATCGACACCTTCTCACCACTCAGAATCCAGAATTCAGCAGTGCCGTGGTATAAAGATTTTTTTATGAGTAAGTTTATTTTGTGTTGCACATTTTCAAAGAAAAAAGGATGCATCACAAATAATACCAACTAATCATTTTCATTATCGACTCTTTCATCTCATACAGAAGCTCTTTGCTTGCGCATCAAAGCAAGACCTTTAATCTGAAATGGCTTGTCATTTTCTTACTGCAGCGTATGTCATTTCTTACTGAAGTACACTAGCGTCCTCGCTGTCTCTCGTAGACTTTGCTGACATTTTACGCATAACATTAAAGATTGGCAAAACAATAGGCAAACTATATCATAGCACAGTAATATAATACACAAAGATATTTGGAAAAAAAAACACACCTTCACCAAACTATTGTCCCTTGGCAGCTCCAGCTTTATCTACTGTGTTTCCAGCTGTTCTTCAGAGAAGAACATGCACTGCTGGGCCTTTTGTAGGACTTCCAAGTATATGCAAACAACACGAAGCACAGACATCAGATCAGATTATTCACAGTGGGAAGATTGAGAGTGAAAGGAATAGTGTGAGGAGTGAGGATCTTGGGAGAGGATCCAGCTTGTGGAATAGCTGGAGTGTGAAGCGTGGCTGGAATGGGATCTTCTGAAGATGGACAGCGTTTTTTGGGATTGCTGTGCCGTGTCCGTGGTGATGAGGAAACCATGACGGAGGCTCATCAACGCCATTATATATTTGAGTGCACAGGTTTGCATACGCTTAGAACAAATAGAAAAAAGAGTACAACAAAACTATCATTAGGAACAGAAATGGTCAAAGAATGAAAGTACGTTTCAGTGTCATTGGTGCATGATGATGATGTCCATCTAAATCCAGTTAAGTGGGTTTTATTGTCATTACTCCATGTAACTTATACACATTAGAATGAAATGTTGTTTCTTCAGGACCTTGGCGTGACACACAATACAGAGGCATGTTATGCAGGAATACATAAAGTGCAAATACCCAACAAAGTGCAAAATATATAATACAATTAATATTCAGGATAAAGACATGGCACGGTGCATGCTAATTAGACAGGCAACAGAACTTTAGTGGAAACCAGTACAAACATTTTCCCAAACTTTTTGGGCAAATGACCCCAATAGTATGAAGTTTCTGTGACCCTAAGCCTCGATCACTCTACATTTTAAGTCCAGATTTAGAATATAGGACTACTGAAACATTTGAACATTTTATTATGTCATTAACATGCGTATGTGTAATGTATGTGACTAACAAACAAAGGAATATTATCGCACTGACTCACCAGTGTAATGGGAAGTGTTGTGTTATTATAGGAAAATAATCTATGCAACACCACAGTAGTCATTTCCCAGACGCTCATTTGCCTATCTTAGGTACATCTGGAGGTTTAAACTTACATTAACTAGACGACACATCGGCGCCGAAGCATTGCTGTCTGCCAGGTTTGCAGGTGAACTGGAAAAGGTTTAACGTTTTCACGCACAGTAATGTTAAACACGCTGGCAAGCTCTGTTTCTCCGTAAAACTTTAAAACTACTGCTGTTCTCTTTAAAACCGGTGTTTGTCATGATTATTGTCATGAGCTGCATCTCAAATTGAAAACTCTGACCTTAAATTCAAAAGTATTTACTAGAAAATCCAGAAGCCTGGTACATAAAACAGAATATTTGGAAGGTTTGAAGGCAACATGAGAGGTTTTTAACACTAACTGTAAAAGGAAAATTAGTTAGTGTTAGTACTCAATAACACTCTATAATAGTGCATAAGCCGGGGATTTGAAGCACAGCACTAGTTTGTTTAACGGAGGTAAAGTCGTCCATTTTTATTGCTGAAATGCACTTGTTCAGTGTAGAATAAGACATGTAAAAATATCACAACATAACATGTACTAATAATTTTAACGTGGTTTGTCTGAATGTGACTCCTAATAACATTTCCAAATATTAGCACACAAACTGTGTATTTCTAATTTTCATTTGTAATACAAATGAATGAAACAAAAGGGAGAAGCAAAGGGAGGTGCCCCACAAGGCTCAGTACTCAATCTTCTCCTTTTTTTTCATCTGTACCCTCTACAATGTTAGTATTGAACCACTGGAGCTCAATAAATGAATAAATAAACTCAATGACAACATTTATGGTGCAACTCTTTTTGTTCATCTCAAAAAGTCTAGCATTTACCACTTTGAGTGCAAGTGTGATGTCAGATATCTATAGCTATACGCACAAAGCAGCTGTTAAATGTTTACGTATGTCAAGAACAGACGTGCATGTAGCTTACATGCACAATTTATTACGTTTAAGCTGAAGTATACAAAGTTCAACGGCTGACATATATCTGAAAAGTACCAAAGCTAGCGTATATATACAAGGTTCAAAGACTAGCTTAAAGCAAAAAATCCATAATGTACAGAGCTAGAGCTAAAGCTTGAATACGTAAGAGGGTGTCGGTTGTGAACAGAGACTGACATGCTGGGCTCAAACATGAGTGCTGGTGGCATTCTACATCTTATATTCTTCTATATATGTCAAGAAGGAATGTAACAATCCACTGAAGACCTTCTCAAAGGAGAGTCCCATTTTACTGCACATCTTATCATGCTATTAAGCAGATTAATTTAAAAATTGCTCTGATAGTATTATAAGAAAATATTAGTGGATTCTTTTCTGAAAGGAGAAAATGTTTTCAATCCATTTTCATGAGAGAAAACTCTATGTATATCCACAGAAAAAAAGTAGAGGACTGGGCTATTAAGATTTTTTGACAAATCTAAGGATTTGTAAAAAAGTCCCTAACAAACAAAGGGAAAGGCTCAACAATAGGTTTAAAAATGTCATCTAGGAATGGGAATCGTATTTTAGTGGACCAAGAATGGGAAGATTATTGATTATATATCACTAGGTTAATCAGAATCAGTTGTCTGGCTATAATGGCATTATTGCAGGGGTTTGTTGTCAGATATGCAGTGTATGTATTGCTGTTTTGTAAGATTTCTTTTGCTTACACATGACTGCATGGAAGAAAAAGGAGAGAGAGAGAGAGAGAGAGAGAGAGAGAGAGAGAGATTGTGCAGAATATATAGAGTGGTGTATAATGGCTTGCTGTTGTCAGTTGAGTTAATGAAGCTACAAAGATTAATTATGAGTTCTGCTTTATCAAACACCCACACAAGGCAGAAATATGGCGTCTCATTAAAATATCCAATTACCAACATGGCAAAAGTACAACAGTACCTCCATCCCTCCCTCTCTCTCTCGCCTTCTCTCTCTCTTTGTCTTGACAGCCTCTGTACTCTCTCCTGCAGATGAGGATATGCTGTATCCTCCTACAATTACATCTACATTTATTCTTTTGGCAGGCAATTTTATCCAAAGTGACTAACAAATGAAGCAGTAAACAAGCAGATGTGTGCTGAGCTGACAAGGATTGAAGTGCTGAGGAACTGAGGGGTGTGTGTGTGGGGGGGGGGAGGGGGGGGGGGAGGTAGGACAGTTTGTTCCACCCTCACAAAAAGTCAAGTCATAGACTTATTACCCGGCAATGTTCACTTGCCTGAAGTTTCATGAGAAGTTTCTTTGTTTACCCTATAAGAAAGCATCAAGAAATTATACGACATGCAATTAGCTCCAATAAGCCAATAGCGTTATTAAGAAGTGCAGAATGTGCATGTTTTGTTTGATTAGCCAGTCTGCTGCATTTGGGATTCTCTGCACTAGTCAAGCTGAAAGCTGAAGTGAAGTGAAGGGATGTGTGGAATTTGTGCTCTGCATTTAACCCATTCCAAGTGCACACACACAGTGTGAACACACACCCGGGGCAGTGGGCAGCCTTTTTTGCTGTGGCGCCCGGAAAGCAGTTGGGGGTTCGGTGCCTTGCTCAAGGGTCTCACCTCAGTCGTGGTATTGAGGGTGGAAGAGAGCGCTGGTCATTCACTCCCCCCACCTACAATCCCTGCTGGACCTGAGACTCAATCCCGCGACCTTCAGGTTCACCTTCGGTTTACAAGTCCGACTCTCTAACCATTAGGCCACGACTGCCCCTAACAGTCCAGAAGAGAGTCTGGATTGGGTTGGGTTGCATATTGCAACAATTCCAGTCTGATATTCCTAATACATAGCAAATATACAAGAGTGGTAGATTGTTATGGCAGCGTGGAGGTACAGTAGACAGCTCCAGGGTCCCCGGTTTGATCATAAGCTCATGTTACTGTCTGTGCAGAGTTTTGCATGTTCTCCCCTTGTCCACATCTGAAAGTACTGGAACAATTCAAATATTCCTACAAAAAATCCATCAGCTGGAATGATTGATATACCAAAATCAGTGTCATGGAAGAGGCCAACAATTAGGAAGAAGTTGCCTCAGACAGAAACACCTGGACGAAATCCATCCAAGAGACTATGATACATAAACAGGACCTCTGCCATTCCATAGAAAAAAAGCAGCTGCTTCATAAGGAGCAGAAAACCAACAAGGTCCAATAATCAACCACATCTACCTCCCATGCCTGTACACATTGCTGTAGAATATTAAAATCATGGATTGGCCTCTACTGTCCCCCGCAGACCCACCAGAAGCTGACCTCATGGACAACAGTCATACGTGACACGAGTGACTGCCAATGATAAAGAATGTGTATGTACATGGTGCCCTATGATGGACAGATGTCCCATCCAGGGTAACTTCCCACCTTGTTCATTCAGTTTTTAATCATACAGTGCTTTTAATAATGGACATTGTCACAAAGCAGCTTTACAGAAATCAGGACATAAAACTGAAATTTATCCCAGTGAGCAAGCCAGAGACGATGGCGGGAAGGAAAAACTCCCTGAGGTGACGTGAAAGAAACCTTTAGAGGAGCCAGACTCAAAAGAGAACCCATCCTCATCTGACACCGGATAGTAGGGATCATTAGAGTTTTAAATTTAAGTCTGTCATATCTAACTGAAGTTGCCACTTCTTCACTTATTGAGACATGTGTAGACTGTTTTTAGCAATTGGGGCCTTCAGGCTACCCAAGGAAGAACATCCACAGCCATCTTTATGGTGTCCATGTGGTTCCATCCGCAGTAATCCCATGGTGATCTTTAGGCTATCCATATGGGCCGTCCTCAGCAGGACTGTTATTGCCAGAACAGACTCTGGACCCACTGGATAAATCGTTACTGAAGATCAATAACTGAATGGTATGAATAAATGAATGAGTGTTTGGCCCCTAAAAGTTCCAAGTAGACCTTGATGGAAGTACCAATGAGGGCCTGGCTGCAAGGAGAACGAGTGTGAAAACACTGAGTTGAATCTAGAAAACGCTTATCCAGGTTGAGATACTGTATTTGCCAGGGAGCGTACAGTACAGGGAGAGTAGAGTATTGTCAGCATATCAGCAATAAGAAAATCCATAAGAGCAGTTGATGATTCTTAACAAGGTGGTGTAAACTTTGGTGTGAGAATTGGAGAGAACCTAGTGCAGATCCTTGAAGTACACCAGTTATGACCTGATGCAACTAGGACCACTCAACCATATGTGGCATTGTGTAGGCCTACCAGTGACCATCCAAGGGTAGTTCCTATGATACCAGTGGATGACCATGAGAGGGGGGTGGTTCACTATATCAAAAGATGCAGATATAGCAATCAGTATAAGAGATATGGAGTTGTGAGATGAGATGATGATGATGGGTACACGCAGGAATGAATGTAAAGAAGAGATAGATGTTTTGCCTGGAAAGAACACATAATTGAGACTTGAAGCCATGATCAGCAAGTCTCCTATGCCAGGTATGTTATGAGATCTAGCAGACCTCTGTAGTTTGACTGAACAGGGGTACCTTGAGAGTTGCAGGCTCATTGTTCTGTGATTCAAACTGTACGTTTAAGCCCTTCTTATTCGCTTTTGTTCTAGTAAACTAGCTTCCCATTGTCTTGTCTCCTACCCTAGCTTTGTTTCCTAGTTCCAGTCTCCTAGGTTCTGAGTCTCTGTGGTTCTATGTTAACTCCACCTGCTGGGATATCAATCATAACATCACTTATGATGATCTATTTTAATCTAGCCTAAATAAACTGAATCTCATCCCACATCATTTGTTACAATAGCAAAACAAACTAACGGTGTGTTCATTTGATATGATGGTTGTGATATGTGGTTGTGACATTTCAAACATTTTGTTAAACAAATACACATGAACAGGCAATTATGAATATATGTGCCATGTATGTTCAGTGTCACTGTGTTAAAAATATGCAAATATTGCAACAATGACATGCTTGAGCTGCTTATCAGTTTCATTGCAGCCTGGTGAGAGTAAAAGCCCAACAGCAGTAATTTCCCTGTGGGAACTAAGCCAACACACACAGACACACACACACAATGCTATATGTCACATGTCTTAATTAAAGCCTGAGGGGCACCAGACTGAAATCCCTCACTCTCATCACTACGCACATGTCCTATTATTTTCTAGTTAGCGTATAATAATCTGAGATTATTTACAGTTAAATAATGTTAAGACACGCCAATTATTTCCAAACATGAAAAAACATACCCATAACATTTCCTGAAAGAGACTGTGTGTTAGTCAGTGTGTTGACACCATGTGACTTTAGCTTTTACTTCTCTCAGATCTGTTGTCTGTGAAGTAACACTTACAGCCTCAGCTTAGCGCGTGAAAATGTGTGTAATTAACTCCTAAAATTAACTCGGAGACATTTCCAGATGCTGTTTTAGTGTTTTTAGAGAGATATTTAAGACATCCCACTCACATTGCTAAATGTAGCTTCGTTAACAATGTTTCTTTGGGTTTTAGAGTCTTCTAAAGTTCAGTTAATTTGCGTTATATTACAACAATCTTGAGTTCTGGATTGTCATTGGTCAGAAGGTGTTGATTAATTTTCTGTAACAGCAGCTCTGACAACAGCGCAGTTGCAAATCACAGGCTTATAGTAATGCGCTTGATACGGTTATACAGTAACCCAATACATTACCGTTTCTATATTAACAGCTCATTCACAGGGACTTGAACGGTGGATGGACCACATAAACATTTTTTTTTTTTTAAATGTGTAACCTTTGGGTTGTCTTTGTCGATTGGTCAGTAGTCAGACTTCTGGGTCGCGTATCTGCACTGGCTAAACAAGCGGCCGGTTATGATGATGTCTTGGAACCGGAAGCCGATGGAACCATTTTGTGCCGTCGTGAGGGGAATGGAGAAAAATACGTGAAGAATACGTGTGAACAGAAACAAAGAGGTAACCAAATATACTGATTATTCTTGGATCATGGACGTAAAAGAAAAAAATGTTAAATTACTAAAAGCTGTATCCATACGTGTGTATATGGGTGAACTTTGGGTCATAAATAATTACCTATTTTACCTCCCTGTTGGTGTCTCCTGAAAAGGGACGGAGTCTAGGCCTATAAATAGGGAGGTCCAGGCTCATTAGTGGGGAGAGTGGTGGAGTTGTGACTGTAAATGGAGATTTATTGTGTCATAGCAAGCCTTTATTTTTCTTTCCAAAAGTGCGGTGTGTGTGTGTGTGTGTGTGTGTGTGTGTGTGTGTGTGTGTGTGTGTGTGTGTGTACGTATTTATTTGTTTATTTGGTTTTGATTTTGTTTTTTTTTGTTTTTTTTGCTTTTTGTCATTTATGGATTTTTTTTCCTGTAAATATTGCATCACCACTGGACTTTTCCCTGCCTCCCGGCGCACTGTAAATAAATTCCGCACCTACGTGCTCCACTGTGGGTTCTGCCATCATTCCACACGTTTTTCTTGCCCTCACGAATCTCAACACGTATCCTCAGCAGACCTGCTGAACCGCAGTTGATATGGTGAAGTTTTCTGTAAGACATCGTGATTTAACGCTTTACAGACGGCGCTTCCAGTGTCAGCGCTTTATAAGCCTGAGGTAAAGCTGTAACTTTACCTGCGAGCTTTCTGACATCTTCTGGAAAGAGGAGCTCAGACTTTATATTTTCTCTGTAACATCACAAGCATAGTTTTGTCTTATTAACGTCAAGAGAGAGAGAGAGAGAGAGAGAGAGAGAGAGAGAGAGAGAGAGAGAGAAAAAAGAGAGAGGCTGGTGAGGGAACGTTGTCCTTGTTGGGAAATTGCTGTAGTGTAAGAGGAATAAAACACTTGTGCTGTTACAGGAAAATAAACTTTTAATCTACAAGTATATACAGAATGCTGTGAAAGGCAAGAAAACCACAAAACCAAGACCATCCAAACCAACATAAGGTTTATATTAATATATACAGTATAATATATATATATTTTGTTTGTCTCTGTAAGCTAAAGCTACTGCAGTAAGTAAAGCAGAAGAAAACGCAGTGGAAAGTGTCTGGCTGTTATGCGCCTTGTCTTACAAGTCGTGACATTCAGCAGAAAGTGCACATGATGGAGTGAAATGACTTCAGTGGAAATTCAGCTGTGCGTTCGTCAGAAAAAAAACAAAAAAAACAAAATCAAAAAAAATCAGTAGAAAGTATTTTTTTTTGCCTCATATCTACGTAAGCTCTTTAACAAGCTTCATATTCCTTTAAAGATTCCTCAGAGCTCAGATATTGTTTAAAATCTCATTTACAAAAATATATCTTTAATAATAATAATAATAATAATAATAGTTTTTATAATAGTTTTATCTGAGCTCTGAGGTATAGTATCTTTAAATGAAGCTACAACCTATTAAAGAGATGCACATGTGAGTCAAATATACTTTCCACTGATCTCTACATTTGTACTCACACACACACACACACACACACACACACTCCTATACACTCATACTACACACACTCCCATACACTCATACTACACACACTCCTATACACTCATACTACACACACTCCCATACACTCATACTACACACACTCATATACACTCATACACACACACATTCCTATACACTCATACAACACACACTCCTATACACTCATACAACACACACTCCTATACACTCATACTACACACATACTCCTATACACACATACTACACACACTCCTATACACACATACTACACACACTCCTATACACTCATACTGG
>CM074924.1:1669122-1681856 GCA_037576815.1 Pangasius larnaudii | reverse complement strand
AGGCGACGGTGGCAAGGAAAAACTCCCTGAGATGGAGATAGGAAGAAACCTTGAGAGGAACCAGACTCAACAGAGAATCCATCCTCATATGGGTTAACAGGAGTGTGTGTGTGTGTGCGTGTGTGTGTGTATGTGTGTATGTGTAAATGTGTATTAGTGTATTAGTGAAATACATTTTAACAATTGTAAAATAATTAAACAAATAATTAAATATAATAATAATAATAATAATAATAATAATAATAATAATAATAACATAATTATTAAATTCTAACAGTAATCAAATAAACAATGGTTAAATATTATTAATTAATATTATTAGCACTGACTTATTTAAGACGCAATGAAGACAATCTGTGACACGCTTATGATTTATTGATTTATCAGCTTCCTTTACAGAAAAGACACACAAATTTCACGTGTCAGATTTTACACAAGCGGCCTTTCGTAGTGCATGTGTTTTTATTGTTCCCCTTTTTTTTCATGATTCATTTATTTTTCTAGATATATACGATGTTAACAGATTGACATTGTTACGGCTATCTGAATATTTAGTTAGCTTTGTTATGTAGTTTATTATTTAGTTAACATTTTTTATTCCCACCCCACCCCCCAACCTCTTCTAAAGGTACGTTCACACGTACAGGGATTTTATCGTTGAAGTTCGCCAGTCGCTCTACTGGCGTTCCTACCACTAGTTGCCATAGTAACATTTATCAGTAGGTGGCGCAACTAGCGTTCCACTTTTGACAACAAACCAGTTTTCTTGCCGCTAAAATGAAACATTCTGGAGGGAGAGCGTTCGTATATAAACCTCACCCGTGTATATATGCATCATATCATACGACATGAAGGAGAAGCGGCGTGTGCTGTTTGCCACTGCGGCCATCTATCTGCGGCGAAAGCGCAAACGCCAATTAGCTTAGCTTAGCTTATGGCCTTAGCGCGTTTAGAACCATAGATCACGTGCGCTTGACTGGCGTGAAGGCAGTAGACCACACGTGATCCGTGGCTTTAAATGCGCTAAGGCCATAAGGAAAGAAAAGTTTAACTTTATGCAAATTTGGAGCGACTTGGTGCAGCGACTCCCATTGGTAGTCAACTTTTGTCGCATCACTGGACACGCCCACATCTAGTCGCCAACGGTCGCTGTCTCCCCTGTCACACACCTGAACACACCTTTAGCCGTTATTACGGCTTGATTCTAAAATTGTGCCGTATTAGACACAAAGTGCACTAGATAGGGCATACAGTCCTGTTATATCATACCCTAGATAGGCTGCATATCCAAGCCATTTGGGATTCAATCTAATATTAGTAGTAGTTTTGTTTTTTTTTAATACTTTTAAAAAAAAAATACTATTTAAAATACTTTCATACATGTTATGTTTAGGCTTATACCTGTGTGTGTGTGTGTGTGTGTGTGTGTGTGTGTGTGTGTGTTTAACGTTAAACTAGTACCAAACATTATATCTGTAGTGAGTTCATTATATTTCTTTATCCTACTTGATTATATTACTTTATACTTATAAGTATTATATATATATACGTGTGTGTGTGTGTGTGTGTGTGTGTGTGTGTGCGCGCGGATAGATAGATAGATAGATAGCAGTGGAAAATATATATATAATGTGTGTGTGTGTGTGTGTGTGTGTGTGTGTGTGTGTGTAATATTGATCAAATAAAGTAGACACACACAGAACTAAGAGCATTTTTTTTATTATTTATTTATTTATTTTTTTTTTTTACATTTATTTACTTTAAAATGTAATTTCTAAAAACTATTTAATTTATTTATTAAAATACACACCGTTTGCTGACTGACTGATTCTACCTGCCGTGGCTGAGGCTGAATCCCACACGGAGGTGTAGTGCACTAGGCAGGCTGTAGAGCTCGGTGTAGTGCGCGTGTGTAGTGCGCGTGTGTAGTGCGCGTGTGTAGTGCGCGTGTGTAGTGCGCGTGTGAGGATGCGGGATGGAGCCATGAGGCTTGTGAGGGAAGTTAACGGGGCTGCCTGAGACGCCCAGCATCGGGGCGTGTCATGCTATAAAAACTAGCGGATCTGGGCAAGTGCACTTAGTCTGGACTGCATTTCCATCTTATTAAACACCACACACACACACACGCGCGCGCGCACACACGCACACACACACGCATACACACGCACATCCACCGCTGCAGATATGAGCAAAATCCTGGTAGGCATCTTCACCGTGGCGCTGTGTTTCACACTGGGTAAGTGGAGCAGAAATATATATATATATATATATATACACACACACACACACACACACACACTTTATATTTTATTCTAGAAACAGAATATCATCAGTGTTACTGCTAAAAAAAAAAAAAAAGAAAGAAAGAAAAACAAGCAAGCCTGAGTTTAAGAATAAAGACTTAAATCAAACTTATTATTATTATTATTATTATTATTATTATTATTATTATTGTGTATTTTTAAAGGTTAAATGTTATGAGGCGTTTTCCCTTTTTTTGGTTTGTTTGTTTGTTTGTTTGTTTGTTTGTTTGAGCTTGTTTTAATTTTTTTTGCATTTATTTTAAGAATACGAATATAAATAAATTATTATTATTATTATTATTATTATTATTATTATTATTATTATTATTATTATTATTATTATTATTGTGTATTTTTAAAGGTTAAATGTTATGAGGCGTTTTCCCTTTTTTTTTGGTTTGTTTGTTTATTTCAAGCTTGTTTTAATTTTTGTTATTTTTTTTTTTATCTTAAGAATATGAATATAAATATATATAATTTATCATTTTTAAAATTATTGTTATTATTATTATTATTATTAAACCTTTTATTGAAAGATTAAGAGCCATCACCCTTTTTTTAAAAAAAAAAAAAATGTTAGCTTGATATTTATAGATTTTATTATTTTTAGGAAAGTATTCCATGGCGTGATTATTATTATTATTATTATTTATTGATTGATTTATTTATTTATTTATTCTTTTTACCTGGGTTACTTCTTCACTTGTGTTATACCTCAGTGGTGTAACTCGTGTTAAATCTCTGAATGTGACAGAAAGAGGATGAATATTTAGCTTAGAAATGAACTGAAAGATCCGGTATTGGCGCGTGCTCGGTCGTGTTGTGCTGCAGCTTGCGGTGCAGAGCAGGAGGTGAGCTGGACTACACCCTGCACGGAGTGGTATTAAGCAGCCCGGATGAAAGCCCTTGTCCCGTTAGTCACTGTGGGTGTGTTGAGTTTGTGGCTTGTGTAACAGCAGAGGATAGCTCGGCTCGGAGTGCAGTGGAAAGCGGCCTCTCCCTCTACTGTGTGTGTGAATATCAGATTGCCTGCTAATTTCATCTCGAGTGTCGATCCTGTTAGACCTGTTTTCTTTTAACGGATCTGAGGTCCTAGGGGGAAAATAACACCGTTTATCCAAGACGTGTTTACACTTCAGCAAACGCTCAGATCATGAAGGTGGCCACGGAGCACGTCTAACACACTTTACACACTTTACACCAAATATGATGTCCATGAGACCCAATCGGATAAATATGAGATGCTTTAGAGCAGACCACATACCAATATCAAGCGCATTTGACTCGAATGACTCGACCAATATAAGCCCGACAGACCAAACGTCACCAAAAGTCATATTTCAACCAAATATGAGACACGTTATACAAAATAGGAAGCCCATATGAGCACATCTGCAAGCCATTCTATTAAACACTAATACACTAAATATGAACACGTGCACCCAATAATCTGTAAAATACACCAAATATGAGCCCAAATCTAAGACTGACTGGACAAAACAGACCAAATATGAGACCGAATACACAAATTATATGACATATGACAATATGAGATGAGTGTGTGCTTGTGAGAAGTGCTTTCTATACTCTATACATAACTCTACGTTATATTATTATTATTATTGTTATTGTTATTATTATGAAGCCAAAAACTGAGCTCGATCTGCCACAAATCTCCCGTTGCTCTGTCAAATACTTCAGAGTGGCAGGCATGAGGCTGAGGCGCACCCAGATCCTTGCAAATTACAGCTTCTGCATGACTGAACTTGCTCTGGTTGTCCCACTCGCACAAGTGGCTGCTCTGGAGCCTCAGGGACACTCCCTGTTATTTCATGTGTTTATCTCACTGTGCCTTCCCTGCTAGTGCAGCATGAAGCGATTATAAACTAGCTCGCTTGGTTTTCACAGAAACGTCTCATTGTTGGAAACATAACGCACTACAGAGGGCACGGAGTCCGTATTTAACCTCGGCACGTGAGCACGCAGCGTGTAATGAAATGGTTGGGATGAGTGACGCCTGGTGGTGAGACGCGTGCACGAACAACGTCAGAAAAATTGGCGCAGAGAACTCAAAACGTGGTCAAAACGTTTTTCACTTCATAATTACACTCTAATGAGCTCGAGACAAAATGTATTATTATTATTAGTAGTAGTAGTAGTAGTAATATTTACAATGAGCTCCACAGGCGTCTTTACTGCACTCTGGTGAGAGAGATGAAGTTACACTGCACGCCCAGTAGAGGGCAGTATTGCTGTATATGCAAACAGCTAGCTAAAGTGTGTGTGTGTGTGTGTGTGTGTGTGGGTGTGTGTGTGTGTGTGTGTGTGTGGGTGTGTGGGTGTGTGTGTGGGTGTGGGGGGGGGGGGGTGTGTGTGTGGGCGCATTTGTGTACTCATCTGCATCAGAGGATTTCTATAATCCTCTGATGTTAAATGTAACACCGGCTGACGTGTCGTTCCCGTAAAGCTCCATCCGTTGCCACATTTCGGTCCTGACGCAATAGTTTAAGCACTACGGCTGGGATTAGCGTGACTAACGTGCAATTTGGTGTCTAGCCTTCATTCTTTAGCAATAACGGCTGAACTATTAGCACTACCTCCTGCAACACTTCTCATTAAATATAGCCATGCAGTGCCAGATGTTTAATCACCAAGGCCATGTCCTTTCCACCGTCTGTCTTCCTGTGTTGCTCAACCCCTACAAACTCCTCACTGGCCCTCCTTAAACATCAAATCCTCTTATAATCCAAAAATTACCTTTCACCTCCTTTTCTACTTGTCGTCTCGCAGGTTTTTTTGAAGCAGTGTGGTTTTTTTTTGGTTTTGATGTTAACTGGAATAAATGATGACGTGTCTTAGTTTGTCCATGACTGTGTTTTAATGTCATCATCCTTTTGCTCCTTTCCAGTGTATTCGATAGAGCAGGAGTCAATGGAAACACACACACACACACACACACACACACAGACACACACACACACACACACACACACATCCTTTCCCTTACAAGGATTCTGATGGCTTGTGGTCTGGACAGAGTCCGTTTGATTCGTTTTAGCCCTGACAGAAATTGGAGACATGGTATAGTAGGAGTCAAGAAATGAAAAAATGTACTAATGCACTAATGCAAAACTCTCGACTCTTCTCCTCTCTGACAACTGTGGACAGTCATTTTTCCCAGGTGTGTCTTTAAAAAGCAGTTCCATTGTGTGTGTGTGTGTGTGTGTGTGTGTGTGTGCACCAAGACTAAGTATCAGATTTCTAATCTAAAGATGGAAGAAGGAAAAAAAAACCCACAGGTGTATGATTTCAGAGAATGACTCCTTTAAATGAATCAAGTGAATTGCACTAAATGAACTAATTGAATAGGTGTGTTGAATAAGAAAGAACGAAAGAAAGAACGAAAGAAAGAAAGAAAGAAAGAAAGAAAGAAAGAAAGAAAGAAAGAAAGAAAGAAAGATCTTAATCACTAAAGTGACTCCTGACGTCAGTCAGTGTAGTTTTATGTTCGTTTTTGTACCAATAGTTTAATTCTTCTTGAATGACTCTTTTAAATGATTCGGCTGAAAATGATTCATAGACACAAATATCAGAGTCGATCAAACGTTTTGATGAAGTGGCTCAGGCGTGTGAATAATTTGAGTAAATTGAAAGGAGGTTTGAACACAATTTCTAAACAAAAAGTTAAAGAATGAGGTTTCTGCATGTTGTCTACGTGGTGTTCATTTAACATCTGGCACAGAACAAATCGTGGTGAATAAAACAATTCAAAACTGCAGAATTCGATTCGCCTAAACAGGTATTTCAAATGAAATCATTCGAATCATTAAATTGAAATAATGATGGCAAATTTGTTTGTTTGTTTGTTTGTTTGTTTGTTTGTTTTTTAAATGAGTCATTGAGGTGAATCAGTTTAGGAATGTGAGTGAATCAAAACTTTTAACGACGAATGATCAAAATTCGTGCACGAATCAGACTTTTTTTTTTTTTTTTTTTTAACTGATTCTCATGAATCTATTCAGAAACATGAAAGCAAATGAACTGAAAGGAACTCAGGGCAGTGACTCAAACCACATTTTCTAACTTATATGAATGATTTTTAAAAAGGAAAGTGAGTTTTAAATACAATTTGTCTTTCAGCGTGTCATTTCGGTGGTGTGAACGCGTGGTGAATCAAATGAATCAAATCTCGGAGTTTCATCTAAATGTGTCGTTTGAAAGAACTGAGTCAAAGACAAAGTGATTCAAGTCCAGAGAATTACAGTTTCAGCTGTTTAGTGATGTGAGGATTTTAGATTTAGAGTCAGAGACATTAAAAAAAAAAAAAAAGACTGTACTGTCCTGTAGGCTGGGATTTTTTTTTTTTTTTTTTTTTTTTTTGGGTCACGTTTGTCCACATGCTTCTGTGCGTCACTTCATGAGACTGAATGATGTGCTGATGTAGTTGTGTGCTGTGAAAACACAACAGTAATCCCTACAGTGTATGACCACAAACACACAAACACACACACACACACACACACACACCCCTTATTGCTTGGGCAGTTCGGCCTCGTGACTTCGCGCCCTGCTGAGTCACGCCAGGACAGGGAGTTTCCCACAATGCCACGATGTTATGTTACTATTCTAGAAATGCTATTTCTATCTCAAGGGGTGATCACTTCCTATCATGAAGAGCCATAAAAACCGCTACAGTTTGGTATTTCAAATATTCAGAGTAATTATGGGGCTTTGGTCATGTGACCAAGGCTACGATGCTGCATCCTAAGACTGAAATGATCGTGCTGTAAACATGTAGCGCATATCACAGTCATTGCCACGTGCTGTCTGATTAGCACACGTTTTATTTTGTGTGTGTGTGTGTGTGTGTGTGTGTGTGTGTGTTTTCAGGTTTCATGACTGATCTTTCCTGCTGACTAGCATGGCTATACTGATATGTTAAGTCGTGATAACATGTTTTCGAAAAATTTAGCATGTGATAGCATGCTCTTCTAATTCCTTGGAAGATACGTTTTAAAAACGTTTTAAAAGATACAATTAACGTTAACAGAAATCGGCGTTTCTTAACTTTTACGTACACAAAGCTTATTAATGCTGCCAGATTCTTGGCTAATAGACGTCTGTCATCTGCTCTTGCTGATTTATTGTCTATGAGTCAGCCTCATCTTGTTCTCCAACAGGTGTGTCTCTAACGCAAAGTGGAACAGGTTCCATTGTGTGTGTGTGTGTGTGTGTGTGTGTGTGTGTGTGGTGGGTAAATACCACGAGTGTGTGAGTGTATGAAAAGCCAAAGTTCCACCATGTCTCTTATTTATGTTTATCCTCAATCACATTGACGGGTCAAATGAATCAGTGATGTTTAAGAGTTAAATTGTACTGTACGAATCATCCTTCTGAACGACTCGTTTAATGGATTCGACTCGAATGAATCAATTCATAATTAACAGATGAAGCATAGGATTTTTTTTCCATTCATTTACTGATCAAAACGAGCATAATCGTGATAAACCATAAACTGTCTCCTGTGTCCTTGAGGTGATTCGGTTCTAACTTCTAATACACACACAGTACTGAGTGGTGAATCACATGAACTCACAAAGTGAGTTGATTCAGTAATTCTAGCTTCTCTTCCAGCTTTTCCTTTGAAAGAAATGAATCGCTGAAGTTTGAGACACAATGAGAGACTCTTAAACGAATCACTTTATTTTAAACGACTGTTTTAAGTGAATCAGTGAATCAGGGTTGGGAGTCAAACATGAAGAGTTTTTATTTGCTTTTATTTGATTGTTTAAATGAACAGAATCATTTAGGTGAGTTGTGAATCAAATGCGAATTGGTCAAGTGACTCAAACCAGTTCGTTAAAAGAAACAAATCGCTAAAATAATGTCCATCATTACTTTGAGATAGTGATGAAATGTGTTCATTTCTCCTAAATGGGCAGTTTGAAAGAGACAAGACATTAGAGGGAGTTCAGTGAATCACTTAGAAGATGCAGATTCAAGTGAATGAAATGTTTGGATAAAGTTATGCAAGGTGATGAATCTATTCAAATCAGAGTTCATACACTTGAATGATGGTTTAAATGAAATGAATCATTGAGTCACTGGGTAATGATTTGTCAGTTTTGATCAGATCAGTTCTTTGTGAACGACTCTGTTGATAGTCAGGCGAATTGATTCACAAGGACGAGTGAATTGATGGAAATTAGCGAGTCAGTGTGTCAGAGTGAAAAGAGTAAAGTCAATATTATGTGAATGTTCGTGGAAGAAATATATTCGATTCTCTTTCTTTTCTTAAACACTGCCATAATATTGTCACACCACAAATAAGTTTGTAGTCAGAGTGTACACAGTTAAAACAGCAGCCTCGAACTAGACCTACAGGTTTCTGGAAACTTCTTCTGGAATGTGAGACTGTGAGAAGTGAGGAAATGTTAGAAGAAGCCTACACCCTGAATGTTTGGCTTCATCTAACAACTGCGTTTTTACATCAAAATAGAAGAAGAAAAAAAAGCCAAAGCTAGTCATTTACTACAGCTAGAAAAACGAACGCAGAAATACTGAAAACTGTGGCTACTTTAATGCTCTGTTTCAGAGGAAATTAGCAGAAGTTCCCTTAAACATGTCATTTGAAACTAGTGTTTTTTTTTTTCTTTAACACAACACCCATGCCCTGGCACAAATAGCTAGCTGGTTAGCTAACTGCTTTTACACTAGCTCATTATACTAGCTCACATTTGTCTAAGTTTGACGCAAAATATTAGGATTCTGAAGCTGTGATGCGCAACCCGTAAATAATTACTTAAAAAAAAAAAAAAAAAAACGAGTCTGTCAAGTGATTTGGATGAATCAGTTTGGAAACGCAAATGCAGGATGGATAGGGAATCAAATATACATGATTCAGTTTACTCAAATGTACGAAATAAACGAATCCCTCTAATAATGACATTCTCAGATAATTTGGTTCTTTTTAAATGAGACCTTTAAATGAGCCAAATGAGTCGGTTTGGAGGTGCAAAAAAAAAACGGCAAATGAATCTGAAGTTGTAGCAAAGTGACTCAGGGGGGTGAATCAGATGTGCATGATTCAATTTACTCAATTGATTCAGATAAATGAAATCACTCTAGTAATGAGACTCTCAAACAAATCTTTTTAAACAAGCCCTTTAAGTGAGTCGGCTGAATCAATTTGGAAGCACAAAGGGTCCCTCGGGATGGTGAATCAAGTGGGAATAAAATAAATGAATCACTCTAGTAATGACTAATGAATCAGTTCTCTTTGAATAAGTCCTTTAAGTGAGTCAGGTGAATCAAGTTGAGAGCACAAATGCAAACGAATCGAAAATGTTAGTAAAGTGAATCAGGTGCAAGATTCAGTTTATTCAAATGTTCAAAATAAATGAATCACGCTAGTAATCAGAGATTCGCAAACAAGTGTTTTTAAACGACTCATTCAGGTGAATCAGTTCAGAAGGACAAACGCAATGAATGGATCAGTTGCTTAGAGAGGTGTTAAGCACACACACACACACACACACACACACACACACACATAAAACCCTGCAGCTGTAATGAATGTAATCTGTTATCTAACATGCGGAGCGTTAACAGGAGCTGAGTTTCAGGGTGGACGAGTCTGTGTCACGGAAATTCACAAGGCAAAGTGAGACGAAACTGCAAACAGAACCGATGGCTACTGAAATTCCCGACATGCTGTTAGAGGGAGTGGTGAAGTTTAAATAAAGTGTAATCGACATTGCGTAGCAACTTGGATGAATTAATTGGTGGCCCATATGATTCTGAACATCGATATCGGGATAAATTATGTCGCAGCACACTTTTCTGAGATACCATGTTCTGTTTTCTTTTGTTTTTTGGGGTTTTTTATTTTAATGAAATGCCTTTGTGATAGTTTTGTCAGCCATACTTTCCATAAAATCCATAAAATCACTCTTTACCCAAAATGCATAGTGTGTCTCCTGCAGCACACACGTTTAATATGAAGTGCGAGGAGCTGAAAAGATTTAAAAATAAACACACACACACACACACACACACACACACACACACACACACACACACACACATACCCAAACCTTTTGGATATGGATATATACTTCTTGAAAAAATAAATCTAAAGTGGCACAACAAAAATCATTCAGAGATGTCAACAATTCATGAATCATTCTCCTTCTTTTTAAATGACTCCTTTAAATGATTCGTATGAATCTGAATTACTGCAGCAGACACTATAGCTTTTAATTTGAAGACACAAGAGTCAACAACAAAAAAAATAAAACTATATTGAACAGTTATTAAAGAAAGACTCTTTTGCTGAAAAATGGGCAATGCTTGACTGATCCGATTCAGTTCAAACAACTCTTTTAAGTGAGTCGAGTGAATCAAGTTTGGAAGCACTGTAAGATAAACTGTGAAGACTGAACACATAATCACACAGTTACACAGTTATCTTCTACTCTTCTGATGCACACGTTGAATCAGTGAATGAACCTTGTTGCCCTTGTCATCATCACAAGATACCATCTCTAGGCTGACATCTCTCTCTCTCTCTCTCTCTCTCTCTCTCTCTCTCTCTCTCTCTCTCTCTCTCTCTCGCTCTCTCAGGCTACACCCTGCAGTGCTATAAATGTGAAATAGGATTCTGGGATCTGTGTTTCACCAGCAAAGAGACATGTACAACCAACCAGCAATGTTACATTGGAAGGGGGAAGACAGGTAACAACACCTCCAGTCTTCTGGATCACTTCTCTCTCTCTCTCTCTCTCTCTCTCTCTCTCTCTCTCTCTCTCTCTGTCTCTCTTCAAACCTCAAGTCCATTTTCATCATCACCAAAACCAGGCTGCATGATTATTCATGGTTTATCATTATCACAATGTTTCCATGATAAAAAAAAAAACAGAATGGTTTAAAAGTTGGGAATAAGATCATTATTCCTCAAAAAAAGGAATAAAGAAATAGAAAAAGAAATTATTAATGGTTAGAAATAATAGTGCTGTTCAGGTGCTTTATCCACACTGGAGACTAAACACACAGCTAGCATTAGCTGAAAAGACATTAAAGAGAAAAAAAAAAAAAAGGATCGGTGTTCTTAGACTACACAGTCCACTTTATTAGAGACACCTGTACACCTGAACATTCACGCAGTTGTCTAATCGGCCAATCACGTGGCAGCAGCACAATGCATAAAATCATGTACATACATGTCAAGAGCTTCAGTTAATGTTCACATCAAACATCACAATGAAGAAAAAATTGATTTCTGTGACTTTAACAGTGGCATGGTTGATGGTGCCAGATGGGCTGGTTTGAGTATTTCAGAAACTGCTGATCTCCTGCTGGGATTTTCACACACTACAGTCTCTAGAGTTTACACAGAATGGTGCGAAAAACAAAAAACATCCTGTTTGTGGAGGGTCTGCAGGCTGAAACACGTTGGTGATGAGAGAGATCAGAGGAGAATGACCAGACTGGTCTGAGCTGACAGGAAGCCTCCAGTAACTCAAATAATCACTCTTTACAACCGCGGTGAGCAGAAAAGCATCTCAGAATGCACAACACATCAAACCTGGAGGTGGATGAGCTACAACAGAAGAAGACCACACTGGGTTCCTCTCCTGCCAGCCAAGAACAGGAATCTGAGGCTATCATGAGCACAGACTCACTCACACTGGACTGCTGAAGATTTAAGAAAAAAATACAGTCTCCTGTTAAAAGAACATCTGTAATAACAACAACAGCTTGATTAACTGTTAACATTAATAACAGCTGTAGCAACAGTGAGAGCGAAACCAGTAATGAGGATAATGTAAAAACAACACAAAAGCGGTCATAAGAATAACGTAATAAAATAAAATTGACAGAAGCAGTAATAACAATAGCGTCTCTAATAACGACATTAATAAAAGCAGCAAGAACAATGTTAACAAAAGCAGCAACAGCTGTAACTGAGCTAAACATTAATGACAATAACATCTGGAATAGCACTGTTAACAGACACTGTTCTCTCTCTCTCTCTCTCTCTCTCTCTCTCTCTCTCTCTCTATCTCTCTATCAGCGGGTGTGATTAAGTTGCGCATGAGCGGATGTCTGAACATAGCCGAATGCAATAAGACGACGGACGTTCCTTTTCCCTCCGGCTCCAACACCAGCATCTACCAGATGACCAAAACCTGCTGCGACACCGACCTGTGCAACACCGCCGCACCACTCGCTAACACACACACACTCATCCTCGCCATCGCCTCACTCGCCTCACTGCTCCTCACCAAGGCGCTGGTGTGAGGGGGGTGTCTCTCAAACACACGCACACACACACACACACACACACACACACAGAGAGAGAGAGAGAGAGAGAGAGAGAGAGAGAGATAAATAAACCCAGTGCTTATCCACACACACACACACACAGAC